>JAHWFP010012119.1:0-17253 GCA_023313725.1 Lithobius niger | reverse complement strand
GGTTCAAAAGGCCCTGGTCGGTGTTAATACCTACATTTTAAGCTATACAAATTGAAATCGGTTCATTGGTTCGATTTCTAGGTGAGAGCAAAAGTTTTAGCCCATTTGGCTTTCCGTGTCAAGAATATTGTAGTTACGTTAAAATAGCATGCGAAACGCCCTAGGCCTTGTCCAGACCTACGTTTTAAGCTATAGAACTTGAAAATCGGTTCAGTGGTTCGGTCTCCAGATGAGGGCAAAGAGGCCCAACAACAACAACAACAAGAACAACAACAACACAAGAAATGGCCATGCTGTGGACGCCGAACGGTTTGATTGTTGTCATTAAAATTTGTAATGTGGTGAAATAGTTACGACACGACCCCAAATACCGAATTTCGTTGGTCTATGTCAATTCTGGGCGAGACTATAGGAGTTCAAAGTTTGACGTTTAACATGGAAGTTCATGCTGAGGCTCTACCGCGGTCCTTGATAAAATACTGTAATATATCGCACCCGAAAAGCTGCGAGTCTAGCGCAATAATTAACAGCAAAGTCTATGCGCGCCTTGCATTCAATGCACCGTCCAGATTCCAGCATAAAAATTCGGTGTGCCATCCAGATTACCGCCAAAGGTAAGTGACAACTCACTTTTTATTGTTCTTCGCGATAAGAGAGGAGCCATCTCGATACCTACGCAGTCTCTAACCGACCGCAATATTGAAGAGCTGACTAGCCGAAATGTGCAGTTACACGCTGTTATCATTGCAATTTTTCGTATTAGTGCACACCTTTACGCTGACGTCGGGCTGAAAGACCTCATTAGAGGTTGGCCAAGTTCAAATTGCAAACCCCTATTCTGTATAGCATAATACCTTTTGTCCTTCTACACTGGAACTCTCCCACCCACATACTAGATTTTCGTCGGAGCAGAATTGAACAAATGTATCTGGTTTTTGAGGAGATGTGGCTGAACCGATTTGCATTTAGCCCTGTTTTAGGCACAACTACATTAACTCGACGGGTGACACGTCGAATTAAAAATGGGGGACGATTTGTTTGGGGACGAAATGTCCGGAACGAATTGTCCTGTTACTGTTTGTGCTCAGAAGCCGCGGCGTTTTCAGAAATTTTATACTGCTGAAATTGTCATCTTTGAGGTCCAAAAATTACTTTTCGTCTAGTTTGGTCAGTGTTTTTTTAAGATTTTTCCCTCGAGAAGGCCACAAAAACTCCCATGATCCCCTCAATTTCCTTTCCCTTTCCTCCGGGAGAGAAATAATGACCGTTCCCTTACTTGGGTTGAGTTTATTTCCCCGACTATGATTTCAACCTTTTGTGAGGTTTCCATGCATCAAACATAACATAGCTGTCGTACGTACATACATTCGTAGTTCGTATAATGCACACATACAAACGTCTAAGCTTTTATTGTATGTGGGTGAATATAACTGTAAGACAATAAAACGAAGCTAAAACATGTCGACTTCACGTGAAGTCCTACCTACACGGTTTACTTTAAACTGTAAAACAGTTTGTTAATTATTTGGTAATTTCCGGGTAAAAAGAAAATTTTAATCGGATTTTTCAAGCTGTATTAATTTTCAGACTTTGATGTTTCCACTGATTTCACTGATCGTCAAAAAAATATTGCAAAGCTTGTTATTTAATAAAACCAAACCACCAAATTAATGATGGATTTGAAATGGCTGACAGAA
This sequence comes from Lithobius niger, assembly GCA_023313725.1. Classification (NCBI taxonomy): domain Eukaryota; kingdom Metazoa; phylum Arthropoda; class Chilopoda; order Lithobiomorpha; family Lithobiidae; genus Lithobius; species Lithobius niger. The sequence continues at coordinate 15,556 of JAHWFP010012119.1, read as the reverse complement.
GTACCAACTTTGCAAAGTAAAGTTTAGATCTCTCCAAAATAGAATTGTTAAAGATTCCCACCAAGCTTTTTCATCGTTTGATGGCGTGATATTAAGCTTCAATTTCTTTGGCCAAACTAATGGCACCAACTAAGACTTCAAACGTTTAAAAATATACTACTTGAGCGTTGGACACTAAGCAGTTTTCAGATTTGTCATTTAAGCTGCGAAGTATTACTAAGCGGAAATAAATTAGTGTTTGCTATCGCGACTTCAAACGACCAAACCGTTTGTCAGGAATCTTTACCATGCTTTGTTTTTGGTAGACAGTGCATATTTTTGGATATTTTTTTTTGCCAGTGATAAGGTCTAACTTTTTTTCTTAGAAATGGCGTGATTAAATATTAGAAAACAAAAACGAACTCGTTTGATGTTTAAGGCAAGGTTTAACTGATTCGAAGTCATAACAGCAAAGGAGTGCAATACACTTTCCTGTAAGGTTTAAGATATCGCAGTGTTGCTGTGCAGTTTAGTCCACGTGAAAACTTACTGCTGGATTCCAATGTATTTTTAGTTTTTCTTTACCGTTTGTAGTTTTGAACACATTACGTAAGCTATAATTAGTGCCTGTGGAAAGACGACGACTTGACTAAAGAATATTGAAAAATTAACTCAAAAAGTCGGTGTGTGCATGGCTATGCGTGTAGCGACCTCTCTCTTGTTAATTCCAAGCAAATTGGCACTAAATTTTACCAATATAAAAAAAGACAACATACTGAATAATATAAACACAATGAAACGAGCCATTCGTTCTGTGTTTAGGAATCCATATTTTTGAAAGTTGAGCTCTGGTTTTTATTTTATTTACTATCAAATGATTGAGTTTAGCCGGCAGGTTCACGTACAGTACAGCAGCAATACGGAACGTATATGTAACCTTACAGGAAGGTTTATTCGTATTCCTTTGCTGAGAGGAGTTTTTGCATCAGCAGTGTCAAAATCATCTTGGAGATAGCCACTGAACTCATCAGGAAATGATGTAGATGGATCGCAGGTATTATACAGCAACTAGATGTTTACTCGTTCAATATGATATAAACAAATACCCATCGTAATATCCGGGAACTGTACTGATGGGAATTTGTAGTATGTACCTGTCCCTGAGTACAGTGCGAGAAATATTTACGTTACCAGTAGTACCGGGAAAACGTTTGTATAATTTATCAAGCTGAATTTCTACGGGGCTCATCTCGTTACGGCGCACACCTCTTCAAATATTTTCAAACCATACTAATGCCAAGGCCGGCCCACCCCAAATTCGCAGCAACCCAACCGAAGACAACCTTGCCACTTGACTGATATCACTTCTTTGTGCATCTAAGCCTTTTTTTTTCAAAATAATTCCAGTGATCTGATCGTGTTTGCAGCAACTATTTATATAGCCGTACTTATCATTAGCACGTGTAGCTGGGGTATCATTAAGGGTGAGATTAACCTGCATGAACATGGAGTGTCGCCACAGCTGTATAGGGGTCACGTCAGTGCTCTCGGCCAGCATGAGCTCCACACCGGGTGATTTCATGATTTTTATGTTGCGATTTTTGTGACAGGTCCACGTAATCCTCGCTGCAAGGTATTGTAAATGTAAAGTCCTACACATGGCTATCAGGAATGTTGGCTCTCAGTCAGTACTCGACATATTTAGTCTTTTGTGCAGATACCTGAATAGGAGCAACAAAAAATATAACGAGTGAGCTAAGCAAGCATTCACACGAGGTGGGGTGAATGTACAACATTTTCGAGCCTCATGAGCTGAGCGGAGGGACACGTTTTTTATAGTCTTTACGGTTTACACCCTTTCTTCTTACAATCAGTCTTCTTTTTCTTCTTTTTATTACCGGCTCTATTTCTCCCTGACAGCCGTGCAGCTTAGTTTTGTACTGTTACGAAAAGTACCCAAAGAAAGTTAAAAAAAAAAAAAAAAGCCAAAAAGTGCACATAATTGTAAAGGAAAAAACAACGTTCGAAATATAACCTATTCCGTCATAAGGTTTCTATAAAATTAAACCGTAGCAACAGCCGAGTCATACCCAGCACAAGTTCCTGAAACTTACTTAATTTTTTTAAAGGAAACGAAGAGCCTCACCAGCATTCCCTTTCAAAAAAGGCAAATACGAGTGACGTAGCAGTAAGCCCCATCCGTCCTCCTTGGAAGCCAGCTTAGAAAGACGCGGATTATGCTAATTTCAACGTCACGTGAACTTCACCACAAGTCCAGCCTTCATGGGTTATTGTTTGGCATATTTTTTCCTCTTTCAAACGATTAAGTTTAAGTGCATCAAAAATGGGGAAACACTCCTTAATATATTTGTTATGCACAGGGGGTTGGTGTGAAAAAATGACTAAAGATTCCAAATTTATTCTTGCCCTAGTGTTCTTTTCAGGATCAAAAACCAAAACTGGTAAAAGGGGCTACCAAGTTCCGAAACAGTGCTGAATTTGAAATCAGATTCATGGGTTGTGATTCTATTTTTAAGTTTGTGGAAGGCTTTGTCCAACGTAGGTGGCTGCATGAGTTGTGTAGTTTAACTACACGGGATTCGATAAGCATTTTTTTTTTGACTTTATACAGGCAAAAGTGCAAGACTGTCATCAATGCAGCGTTTGTATAGTACTAAATTGATGGAATATTTTTATGATTCTGTTGTTGACGGAGTTTCAAACAATGTCGTATGAATAGGGCGCACTGCTTGGTTACACCATTTGTCTGTCACACAACTGATTGTCGAAAGCGAAATAAATGGTATAAAAAAATGAACTGAATGGCTTGGACGAGTATTGATTCATCCCAATCATTTCAACATTTTTTCTACATCGAAAGAGACAAATTCACAGCCGTCTTTAATTTTAACCCTTCCAAGTCGTAATAATTTGAAATGCATTGCGCGCGGTGTGTTCATCTACTGAAAGACATTTAAGAATTTATGCCAAAATCCTTGCAAGTACAAAGTTAGGAGACTGCTTTCCACTCGTAATGATCCTCAGAGGAAAACCAGGTTTGTGGGTTTTAATCTGAGGAAAAACGCAAGGAGCGACATTTTCGTTTTTTTTTTTGTATTTATCGGTAAACTCTGGTTAAGCTCTTTTTTTTTTTATCGACGGGCTGTTTAAAGAACTTTTAACCATGGAGGTACATTTGCTAAAAAGTAACCTCTTTGTAATAGGGATAATTTTTAAGTTCATGCACGTGGAGGTCTTAAGCTGTTGTACATTAAGTAAAACAGTAGCACTGTATTTGTCAGATTTGCAAATTCTTCTGGATTTATTATTTTTAAGGTGTCGGATCGCTACATGTTCGTTTATTGTCACGTTTGGCTAAAAGAATTTTTTTTTGCATTTTTTAAGGCAGAAATCGCAGCTCCTCTTACTGCTTTGGGTACACAAATTTGAATTTCAGCAGTGGGAACAAATTTTAAACTCCTTCGCAAGAAAAATGCCAATTGGTTATTCTAACCACTTTATTATGTGAAAAAGTCTGAAATTGCATGGAATGTACTGCATTGTGGTTGGAAAGAAGGAGGAGGGGAGGTACTAATTACTAAGAAGGGGGGAATATACTAATTTATACTTATTTTCTAAATAACTTATTTTCTTTAGCGCACGTTTGTTGCATAAACCTAGCGACATGGGCACTTGTAGTTATTGGCAGCTTTCCGATCAGGAGTATATAGTGCTTGCCTTTCGGTATGCAAACGCTCGAACCACCCCTCCTCTCTGTGCAGATTGCTTTTAGCTAGGCTCTTTTAATCGACGTGTGCTGCAACCGCATGTCACCGCACATGGATTAGTATGTACTTAATAATTTGTGAATTTATCGACGGGGAAGAATCACTGGGGTCATTGGTAAGATATTACAGTCGACGTTTCCTGGAAATAAAATAACGAATACCTTTGCATGTGCAGAAAGAAACAATCGATAGTCGCAAGTGGTCTTCAGCACTTTCACTACTTTCGGGCCACTTGCGCTCCACACTTCCGGTTGTTTTTTTAAAATTCATTTTGGCTATTTTTTGGACGCTGAATCTAATGATGAAAAAGTTTGTCTTTATCTGGTACCGTTCCAAACATGATGGCTCATTTGTCGACCACTTCCAGCCATTTGTAGGCTGCTTCCGCTTCATACTTCCGGTTTTTTTTATCCGTTGTTTACTAATTTTTGGACGCTGAATCTAATGGTGAAACCCGTTTGTCTCTATCTGGTATTGTTCTGATATTGAAAAAGGCGACGGATGGACGGACAAATTGGTTGCTGTAGTTTTCACAGAGTTTGCTGTACAGAAGACTAAAATATGTTGTAAAAGAAAGAACTGGAGGTTGTTTTTGTATAATGCAATTTTTTACGTTGTTACCATTACTTTTTTTTTTACTTTTTATCCTCTCTCATTTCACTCTCATCTTTTTTTTTGCATAAAAGATCCTTGAATGTGGTTGGGAATATCTCAACAACCACATTCAAGACATTTTTTTGCAAGTCCCTGATGGTGTTTAAATTTTATTCCTCAGTGTTGTGTTTTCCTCACTAGGCCTAATCTGAAAATAACCATTGTATTTTGTGAACCTAAGTACTAAATTAATGTAGAATATACTTACAGCTACTACAGAATCATCCGCGTTCCTCAAACAGCAGTACAAGTGTACCGAGTTTAACCTCATAGTAGTATTTGTTCCCGGCTTCTAACGAATTTCAGCTGTCAAGTTGACGGCTTCTAACGACTTTGTTGTACATTTTTTAAATCAAGTTTATTTTTACTTTATTTATTAACTTACCTTACCCTAATTTACTTAATTAACTTTTTCTTATAAGTAGTTCACTATTTGGCTTATTCTACAACACCTTTCGGGACGACCTTTTTTTGGGAAGACCTTTCCCGCCACCTTTTGTTGGAATAGAATACCGTATCACTTTACACCAGCAGTCTCCCATCCCATCAATAGATGGCGCCAGCAGTGTAGCCCGCAGCCAAGCATTCGCAACGTAGTTTCTTCCCTTCAGGAGAATGGCCTTATATTTAGAAAGGCTGCCACCGACAAAGCCAAGTTGAGCTCAACGTCACGTCACGATTTCGTCCTTGACAGTAATAGAGAGAGAGAATGGAACATTCAGGGGGTGAACGTTTGGTTTTCTGCCATCCTCATCGTCTCGCGCAGGTTTAAACAACACGCGACGGACGCAGGTTACGACACGATGACAAACGAAAGCGGCATAACAAGTATACACCCAACGACTCTTGTTTGTTGCGTTCAAGTGGTATGGATATAACCATCATACTTTTTGCCGCGAGCCTACTTGCGTTAGGGCTGGCAAGTAAGTTGTGCTGCATGCATGAAAATTAAAATAGAAACAACAGCTCAAAACTGACAGTATTTTCTTTTCATACTAACGCACGTTTTAATTCAAGCTTGTTGAGTAGTGGGAATTTCTAAGTCTCAGTTGACTTGTTGAGTGTAGCCATCTGCCATTTTTTTTCCTAAGGGGAACCAGGAGTGACATAAAGGATGGTCCGTAGGGGTCGACGGAGTGTCCATGATATAATTACTGCATGTTCCATCTCTCGTTCTGGGTCGCGACACAATGCGGTACATTCTGAGATAACCTTCCTTAAAAATATCTATGTAGGTTTTAACCTAATATATAGAGACCAACAACACCTCTCGTGCTACCATTAGCCCAGACGTGGTGGCAACTCAATTTGCAACAGCGTTCCACGACGGTGAGTCGGGAAAGGAGATAGCTTCTTCGAGCCAAGGCCGATTGAGGTTGAAATTGCTTGTCTAGGCTCCTGACTCAATGACGGTTCGCACGCTTGTTGGAAGTTGACACCTTTTGACGTTGTTTTGGTAAGATAACAGTTTAGTGATGTTGAATCAACTGGCCTGGAGACGCGAAACGAAACCCACAGCTTCTCCCCGTTGAGCTCGTCACAAGGAAACTATATTTAGTTAGAGCGTGGCACTCACGTATTTATAATAAATAAAACGAAGCCATTTTGTATGGTGATTGAAGTTGATGTACAAATATAAAGGTAGACAAGTGTAGTTTCTGGTAAAATTGGTACTTAACATGTCACTTTCCTAGAGTTCCGCAGGGTGATGTTTTGGAACTACTACTATTTGATCTTTTTTTAAAAACTTTTTTCATTAAAGGTTTGGTAAATCAGTGGTCGTTGGACTGGCATTTGCCGATTGCAGCAGAAAATGCAACGCGCTTCATATAGGCCTAAAAAAAAAAAAAACAGATGTGAGTGTATTAACTGTAACCAAATACAAAGCTATCAAACTGTAATGTAATCAAAAATCTTGGGATTTGGGTTACTTCTAATTTCGAATTTCAAGACAATGTGCCAATGTTACAAATACTGCAAACCAGCGGGTTACTCTAATAAAGAAGATAATAAGATAAAGGTATCTTAAAGGTGCCTGTTCACCATTTCGATAGCGTTGCCCATATTGTAAACACAGCATCCACGTTCCAGATTTTCCATTATCCAATAGGCTGATGTGGATGCCGTGAACTCGTTTCAGTTATGAAAATCGCAGTGCTGCTGCGAATAGCATTGTTCCATTTTTAATTTACCGCTATATTCTTTATATTGCTCGAAGATTGTACGGTGATGCATGTAGGAGTTGAAAAGGTGAAAAGGCGCCTTCAAGCCAACATGTCACGTTGGTCTGAGCTTTTAGAGTCTACGTAAGATCGATCCTCGAATACGCATGCCATGTTTGGTCATCATACTTACTTGGTGACATTGATCGATCAGACCTTTACCTTCCTATTCCTTGCTCCAACGGTCTTGCAAATCTGGATTTTGCCATATTTTTTAAGTTGGATTCTGATTGGACTATCCGTTGTCGTCACTTGTGGCACCACACTGATGATCGTACACTACATGTGGTCACGGTGTGAGACTTCGGGTTTACACCTTTCACACTGATTGCAGTAAATACTTTTCTCAAACCGATTCGTGAAACTGTGAAATGACTTGCTGCGTAAGCTTGTGGTCATGCAATTGTTTAAGGCAGGATTCCAACACTGTAACAAGGTATTTGTCCAAGTCCTTTTAAATTTACTAATTGAAGTATTATTTACTTTCATATGTTTGCTTCTAAAATTTTCTTTTAATCTGAATCCGTATTGCAATGCCTGTATTTTATGTACTTACAATTTGTTACGACAACCGACAAAGGATTACTGCTTAGCAACTTTTATAACGTAGCGTTTTAATGGGTTCGGGACAATTCGGTTCCCCGACAATTCGATCCCGGTAAATTCGGTCCCAGAAACTCGGTCCCGGACAATTTGGCCCCCAAAACGGAGACCACATACGGCAATTCGGTCCTTAGTCCAAAAATTCACCATGTTAAAAACATAAATAAAATGTCAGTTAAATTGTATGACTAAAAACTATGACTAAAAACTAATAATTCTGGTGTTGTGCGTAATGCCAGTCAAAAATTTCTCTACCCAAATCAACCCCAGCAAAGGAGCGTTCACAAATGCCCAGATGAGAAGGAAGGGTTGCATTTCCATATGTTATGATGGGGGAGGGGAGTATATGACGAAGTGTTGCGCAACACTTATTTTCGCTAAAGTCTTTTTTCTAACTTTTGTTTAAAACTTGAAATTTTTATTTTAAATCCAGACGTCTGAACAAACACAAAGGTGAATAAAATGAGGATTGTTCCTTGCTTTAAATTACTGTTGTGAGTTTCCTTGTTAAATTAAACAGACTAATATCGGCTAAACTCAAAATACGGGGATGTGTTATTTAGGACAAAGCTAAAGTTTTTTTTTAGGTTTAAGTGATCCGTAGTAGGTATGGTTTTCTTTGTTAATGTGCCAACAACACAACTGCGTTTATCATTTAAACTTTCAGGTGGAAAATTTTCCAGCGAGTTCTTTAACCCTCACGCCCTCGTTTACTTCGTTTTCCGTCGCAACGCCGAAAAAACACCGATGCCTTCCCCGTCGTGCACGTCGTCCATACGCCAGGCCAACACACGTAAATGGGTTGCGTCCACAACCAGCCATGAGAGTCGGAAACGCCTTTCTCACACCTCAGACGTCATTCCTAGCTAACGCAAACAACAAGGCCCCCTTTCGGTCAACACCAATGCACCGCTTTCCGCTACCCAACAACAGGATCACGCCGTACAAACGCCTCCTGCAAAACACAGCCACTTTCCAGATGACAATGTCGAAGATCCAACCATCCCCTTGGCATCACTACTCAAAACAGTAGAAGACACTGTTCCCGACTGTTTCCTCTATAAACCTACAGAGTCCGCCAACGCCTCAGTCATTAACAGAGGCCTCAAGATTGGCTTCGGCTTCGCCTTACGCAAAAACAACGCCAAACCACGTAGCCTCTTGGGCCAGTCCACGACGCTTCTCACCTGCCTGCTTCGAAACGGTGGCTCCCTCCTCGGTAAAGGCGGTCCCTTAATTCTCGACACTGAAACGCCTGCTCCACGGCCCGGCCGCGAATCAATCTTCTTTCGGCCATACGGCGACGGCGCAACTATCCCCAAAAATTTCTACACCTACCGTGAATGTGAATTTCTTTGCAGTGAAGTCAAGATGGACTTTGGAACGGCCCTCTCCATCTCCAAAAGAATTGAAGTTCCTTCTTACATTCTTTACGACAACAATAAATGCCTCCGTCTAAGCCTACGTGCCGCGTCACAAGCAAACATATTGAACACAACAGTCAACGCCCTTTGTGAGAAGCTTTTGGTCGGCGCAAGCCTGAAAGAGATTCGTAATCTATCATCTTTCATCTCTCAACTGTTCCAAAAACAGAGCTTTGCAACCTATCACTCAATAATCTAGGCCACACGGGCACTTTTTAACAACACTCTGATCTTAAAGGAAGCAGCTCTCAAGTCAGCTCACAACCTAAATGAATAAACCAAGCATCGTTTACGGAATCAACCGCTTCACGAGTCCAACACGCTCTTCCGTGGCCTCATCCCGACACTTGCACCCCTTCTCGACATTTCTCGCAAGCCCAAGCCCTTTCGGCAAGACAAACCACCCTTTCGGTCATCCAAAGCGAGCAAATACCAGGGTGCTCGCTTCCCTCCCCCCCCCGGGAAGCCATCTACCTCAACAAGCACCTTACGCAACACGCAACGACGGTTCATCCAGTAAGCCCCAGCCCTTTCGGTCTGACTGTCAACCGCGCTCCCGCTCAAATCAGTGATACAACCAGAAGCGGGCAGCGACTCCCAACCGCCGCAGCCGATACTCATCTCCCAACGGCCGCAGCTCCAACCGCAAACAATGACTATCACCGTCTCTCTAGCTTCCCAGTCGGAGCAAGACTCCGTCACTTTTACCCGGCCTGGGAAACACTTCCCTGCAACTCTCAAGTCCTTTCGGTCATCAAAGACGGCTTTTGGCCAACCTTCATCTCAAAACCACTGCTTGTAATGAGCCCTCCGTGGAACTTCACGACTCAAGTCTCAGACTCCCTCTCACTCGAAATGTCACTTCTTCTAGCAAAGAAGGCAAAAATGAAACGGCAACACCCGGGACCGGGTTTCTACAGTGCCATTTTCACACGTCTAAAGAAGACAGGGGGTCAAAGACTCATTTTAAACATGAAACCCCTAAACAAATTCATCGACAATCCCCACTTCAAAATGGAAACCCTGGAAACCATCCGTTTCTCCTTAAAACAAAACGACTGGACAATATCGATAGACCTCGAAGACGCCTATCTACACATTTCTTTCCACCCAGCATCAACAAAATTCTTCCGCTTCATCTACGACAGCCAAGTTTACGAATTCCGCTGTCTTCCTTTTGGTTTAAACACAGCTCCAAGAGTTTTCACCATGGTTTTAAAGCCAATACTATCCCACCTTCATCAACAACAAATCAAAGCAAGTGCTTATCTCAACTGGGCCCTGCACAATCAGGACCGCCATCATCTCCTACAAGATCGGGACTTCACAATCAATCTCCTAAATCGCCTGGGCTTCGGAGTAAATTACTCCAAATCTCGTCTAAACCCACAACAGGAATTTACGTTTCTAGGCGCCTCTTACAATCTCTTATCGGCCCAAATCACTCGACAGAGTAGAAGACCTCCTTCAACACATTCGTCTGTTCTAACACCAGCAAGCCTTCTCCCTCCGGGAATTAAACTCCTTCACCGGGAAAATGGATTCAATGGCAGCGCTCATCCCGTACGGCCGCTGGATGGTAAGACCATTTCACCACCACCGAGTCAGCAATTGGTCAAATCCACATCTAAACCCGGACCATCTGTTTCCATTTCACGAAGATTTTCCCCACAACAGCGTCCTTTGGTGGACAGACATCACCAACCTCACCAAAACGGTTCCGCTCCACGAGCCTCCCCCCCAACCACATCATCTTCACGGTCGCCTCAAATTATGGCTGGGGAGCCCACCTAACAACCTGGAAATTTCAGGCACCTGGCAGGAAAGCAAGCAACGACACATCAACTTTCTCGAACTAAGAGCAATCTTCCTCGCACCTTCATCATTTTCTCCCGATCATCAAAAACCAGGTAGTTCAAGTTCAAGCTGACAACACCACGGCCCTAGCCTACATAAGGAAAGAAGGTGGAACCAAGTCCAAACAACTCTACAACCTAACTTCCGATATTCTCAACCTCTGCATCAAAAACAACATCACGTTGCTTCCCCTCCACATTCCAGGGAACAGAAACGTCATTGCAGACTCTCTTTCCTGTCGCTTCCCCCTCCCCCCCCACGGGGGAATGGTGGCTCAAGAAATCCATCCACGAATATCTCTTCATAACGTGGGGCACACCAATGATCGACCTATTCGCCACGAGGCACAATGCCAGACTTCCCCACTACATCAGCCCGATCTCCGACGATCAAGCACTAGCAATCGATGCCCTGACGTTTCCATGGCACAACCTGTACGCATACCTGTTCCCACCATTCAAACTACTCCCACACGTACTACAAAAAACGGACGAAAGACAAAGCCTTTTCCTCCTCATAGCCCCCTTCTGGCCGTCAGCCCCATGGTTTCCACACCTGTTGTCTCTTCCGGTCGACACTCCAAGAAACCACCCTCATCTTCCAGATCTTCTATCTCAACAAAAAGGCTCGAAACTTCACCCAAACCTTCCAAACTTAAACCTTCACGCGTGGCTACTATCATCAAACTCCTCAAGAAGGCAGGAATTCATAAAGATGATGCCACCCGAATTGCCTCAAAAGCCACAAGAGACTCAACACACAAAATATACGACAGTCACTGGTCCAAATGGTTTCATTGGTGTTACGCAAGAGAAATTAATCCCATCAATCCCTCTCTACCCGAATTGTTAAGGTTCTTCACTGACGTTTTTGATATTGACAAACTCAAAGGCTCAACCATTCTCGTCTATCGCTCAGCTCTAAACTTAGTCTTCAAAGCAGCAAACAGAACCAACCTTTTGGATGACTACCGCATCTCTGCCCTCCTCCGCTCCTTCGAAAATGACCGACCATCTACAAGACGTCTCATCACAGACTAGGATCTATCCGTCGTCCAACAATCTTTAATGGAAGCACCCTATGAACCCATGCAAGACAGCTCCCTACACCTCCTAACCAGGAAAACTGCCTTCCTCGTGACACTAGCCACCAGTGCCCGCTGCTCTGAAATTCAAGCACTTTCAGCAGATCCAGCATACTTATTCGGCCCCAATTTCTCTTCATTAACTCTATACCCAAGAGCAGGATTCCGAGCCAAACCTAAAAACCTTCGGAACCGCCAAAACCCATAACCTCCCCAGCTCTAACTAACCTGACAGGCGATGAACCAGAACGACTACTATGCCCAATTCGCGCGCTCCGCTTCTACCTCACAAGAACTCAACACAAAGACATTCACGGAGGCAGAAATCAACTATACCTTCCCATTGACCTTCAAACAGGAGAAACTTCAGCCGCCATGATCTCCCAATGGATTAAGAAAACAATCGACATTGCATACGTCAAGGTCAATTTAAGCAGAGAGAGAGCAACAGCAGACGAGGTTAGAGCGATCTCCACTTCATGGGCACACCACAACGCCATTCCCATAGAAGAAATTCTGCAAGCCACATCCTGGCGTCACTCAACGACATTCACTTCCCACTACATGTCAGGAACATGTCAAGAGAAGAAAAGGTACTACACCGACTGGGACCAATCGTCGCAGCCAGAACTGTAGTCAAACCCCCTTAAGCACATGCAGAACGACACAGCAGCAAGCTATCCCATGATGGAACCAAGCCACCCATAGAAGGAAGCAAGCCACCCATAGAAGGAAGCAAGCCATCCATTGAAGGACCCTAATTAAAACAAAGGTCCTTTTCAGTGCCACCAATCCCTACGAAAGAGATCCAAATTCCTGTTTCATCACTCTGTTCTGAATAAAGTGCAATTTTTTTTTTAATTTTGGGGGGAACCCTGCTTGCAACCCGGGGTCAGGTCGGTGCCCGCCACCGCTTCTTGGCGTGGTCTGCTGATAATGCTAAAATTATCAGGTTAATATGTTTGGCGAACAAAGAAAGAACATTTTGCCGGCCCCCAGCCAGGCCGGCTAAAACTGGTTTCTTTTTTGCCTAAACATACTTAACCTAAGTCCGCCCTGCCTCCCCTCTCGAGTCACCGCCTGACAGATTGAGAGGAAAATAAATCCCGAGACTGACCACGCTCTCGCTTATATAGGGAGGCCTGCGCACGCGGAGAGGGTCAAGCAAGCAAGCGTCTACAAGCAACTTAAAAATCTCCAGCGAGACGTTAATTGAGGACAATGTAATAGCTAAAATTATCAGGTTAAGTATGTTTAGGCAAAAAAGAAACAATTTTTAGCCGGCCTGGCTGGGGGCCGGCAAAATGTTCTTTTTCTTTAAGGCTTAGATCCATATTTTATATGCTTAAGCGTTTTATAATATTAATAAATAACTAAATGTTAAAATATTTTGTATAGGCCATTATCCTTTTACAAGCTGTAGCTGGAAAAAAAAAAGACGTGCCTACCGGCGTGTCTAAATAGATAACTTCGTCTTTTACTTCCAGCTTGATTACTGCTTTTCAGTGTGATCAAATACCAAGTTGACAACGATCGTTTCCTTTATCTTCAGCCATGAAATAATTTTTTACTCTGTAGTTTGGAAATATTTATTTTGGTTGTAAAATTCATTTTTACCTTTTTGTAAATTTTAAAAGCGCGCCATTTAACATCACTCTGCTTAAATATTCCACAACGACGAATGCTTTCAGTAACCCATTCAGCAACCCAGTGTTCTAAAGTGGTGACAGTTATGTGCCAAAAAACGTTCGAAGGTTTGTGAGTTTGTGAGTTAAAACTATTTCCAAATACTGTAACCGCGACGAAATTATGCTGCAGCGAAATAGTCACTTCGTACGCTTTATTTGCTCCTGGCAAATAGTGATCCAATGGATATTTGAGTTAACCCAGTCAGGCAAGCCTAATAAATATTTTGTAGTTACTTTTGTAAGGGCGTGTTTATGCAATCACTCGTTCCACCCCACCGTTCAAACCCATGTTCCACCACTCGTTCTTCGTCGCGACCCCACGCAGACACCTGATGAACGAGACTCTTTTTACGTAACTTTTAATTACGTTATGTAGGTTTTTTTCTGATAAATCTGTGTGATAAATCTCCTGTGCTGCGATTAGTCCAAGTAAAGCACGTGGAAATTCGCAAGAAGTAGAGTTTAAACGATTGTGAAGAGTGAAGGAAGTTTTGTTTTTTAAGCCAATGCTGACTATGACATAAATTGGGTGCCTTGGCTCCCAGCTTCACATCATTTCTCGCGGGAAATGGTGCAAACCACTAGTTTCACTTTATTTGTTAGGTTAAATGCAAAGAAGGCAGTAGGGGAGGAGCAGAGGAAAAGATGAGTGTGTGTGCTTTTAAATGGTCACTAAGGTGTAGAAAGCGTGCAGTGTTTGATTTGCAGTGTCTGAGAGCTGGGATTGGCTAGATTTTATTATTTTGAAAAAAATTCCAGTAAAGAGTATGTGTTTATTTTATAGTTCATTAGAAAATGGCCATCACGTGGCAACTGAATCTAATCTAGTTGCTTGAGTTTATGCCTCCCTCCCTCACTCTGCCTCCCGCCATTCCCACTCTCTCCTCTCATTTTCCAGTCTCCCTGTTTCCGACTCACTCCCTTTGCTCTCCCTTCCTTCCATCCCCTCCTTCTGTCCGTCTACTCTGATCATTCCTCCCTACATTCTCAACAGCAATCCACCCTCCATGTTTCCTCCTCCTGTCTCCTCCTGCCGCTCCACTCTCTCTTATCTCTCACTCTCTCCCCCTCACTTCCCTCTCTCCTTCCCACGTCCTTCTGCATGCTTCTTCATTCCCACTCTAATTCCCCCTTGTCCTCTCTTCCCCCGTTTCTCTCCCTTACTCCCTTCCTCCTGTCCCAGCCCTACAATCTCTCAATATTTCCTCTTTCTACCCCCTTCCTTCCCTCTCTGCACTCCTTACCACCCACCCCTATCATCCCTCTCTCATAAATGTGTCTGCCTCTTCCCTGGTCCCTTCCTCACATTCATGAACTGTTTCCTCCTTTACAATCTCCCCCTCCCACTTTCATGTCCGTCCTCCCATTCTACTGTCATTCCCTCACTGCCCCTCTTTTTGCTGTCATTCCATCCACCTCTTACTCTCCTTTCAGCCTATCTCCTTCTTCTCCATCACTCCCTTCCTCCTCCACTCCCTTCTCTAACACTCCTCGATCCTCCCTTACCGTCTTTGTCTTTCCCTTTTACCCACTATACCTATTCTCCCTTCCTCCCCCCCCCCCCTCCACTCCAACATTCCCCAACCTACTTTTTCCTCCCTCAGTGATAGTAACTGCTCCCCTTTCTCTTCCTGCTTCTTTCTCTCCTTCCTTTTCTCCCTCTCTTCTTTACATTTTCCCTTATTCAACCTAATCCCTTCCTCACCTTATCCCTCCCATTGCTCTCTCACTCGTCATCACTTCCATGCTCCTCACTTCTGTTAGTCACACCCTCTTCTCCCTCTTCTTCTTGCTCTCTCGATCTCACTGTAATTTTCCTCTCCCTGGCTCCCTTTCTCCATCTCACTGTCCTTCCTCCCTCTCTTCCCTCACGCCCTTCCTCTCTCTACCTCACTCCCTTCCTTAATCCCCTCCGTCCTCTGTTCCTTCTCTTTATTACTCCACTCTCCTCTCTCCCTCATCCCTCTCTTCTGTCTCCCTCCCTCCCATCCTTCCCTACCCATCGCTCTCTCTTTTCGTTGCCCTGCTATCTCTCCCTCACTTTTCTCTCATCCCCTATCTCTCTTTTTTAAATCATATCCATCTGTATCTCTCCCTCCATTGCACTTCTCTTCTTTCAGATATTCCCATCCCTTTTCCCCTCCCTCCTCTTTTTCTTTCCATTTCTCTAGCTCCTTCCTACCTCATTACATTTTTCTTCCTCCCTTCTCCTTTTCTTCACTCTTTACACCTTTGCCTTCACCTCGTATGTTTTTTT
>JAHWFP010012115.1:7111-25753 GCA_023313725.1 Lithobius niger | reverse complement strand
TGTCGAATGCTAGCAGAGATAACCACCTGAGGGCTCTTGAATCCATTTGGCATTTACATTCTGCAAAACTAGGATGTTTTGGTCCCGATCATGAACATTCAACCCCACCACCAGCCATCTCATCCACCACAAATTCCAAGAGCTGCTAACAGCAAGGGTGGCAACCTCGACATTCGAAACATCCATGAAAGGAAAGGCCGATGAACAGACTCAATAAACTGCCTAGTCAAGTAGTGCCTGAAGAATACCGGTACAATCTTCGTATGTTTGTCGAAATTAGTTGCTACTAAAACTTTGAATTGAATTTACATAGCATACTAGCCTGAATATAATACGGCATTTTTTTTTCGAGGATGTACCATTAACACTGCATCTTCGTCCTATATCCGCGTCCAAATCCATAACCCAGCCAAATTTTGACCGATTTTGAAGTTTGAATACATTATTCGAATCTTTTTTCGAGAACTATCTATTGGTTATACGCAAACACATGATACTGTGAGAGAAGAGAGTTAGCAAAATTTACAACACGTAAATCAGTCAATTTTGCAAATTTTCGACAGATTTTGTTGGTGGTAGATGGCAACTTCTTCCAACTGTCTTCATCAGGCTTAGTTTAAAAAGCACCAAAGTTTTCCAAACTAAGCTTGATGAAAACAGTCGGAGAAGTTTATATCTACCTCCAACAAAAGCTGTCGAAAATTTGTGAACTTGGACTGATTTCTGTGTTGTGAGATAGAGAGTTGCTGGTGTTGTGAATTTTTACAATATATCCATTGGTGGAAAATGCGACCATCGTACTTTGAATATTCAGTATCCACAGGAGAAATTGTGTTGACACTCAAATTCAAAGTGAAAAATACTCATCAGTATTTTGCGAATTTTCGATAGGCATTTTGTCCATACAGGTGTAAAAATATGGTGCTCCTCTCTTCTTCAGGCTTGTTTTAATGTGCTTAAAACACATTGTAAATATCAGAAGAAAGCACGTTAAAACAAGCCTGAAGAAGATAGGAGCACCATATTTTTACATCCACCTGTATGGACAAAATGCCTATTGAAAATTCTCAAAATACTGACGAGTATTTTTGAGTTTGAGCGTCAACACAATTTTTCCCGTGAATCCATTGGTGCCAATGAGAAGTCAGTAGCTCAAGTAGTTTTGAATTATTAAGCAAAAACTAAAATGGGACCTTAAAAATTGTTAACGGAGTCCACAACAAAAAAAAAACCTGTAATGACGATTAAATGTGATTCTGAATCAACATTGTCTGAAATATCCTACGGTCTGGTACCAGCTATATTGGTAATATAGGCACTGGCAGAATCTTGGATGAACGTCGCCTGCCTTATAATCGTGCCCATTTATTTTTGTTGAATTTATGAGTCCAAAATGGTAATCTGCTTTATATTCGAGACGCCTTACAATCGGACCAGTGCGGTATTATTTTGCTTTAATGGCTTCTCAAATTCAAAGTAAAACACCGCATGCTATGTTTATTCTAATTCCCTATCATCCAGTGGTGACACGTGAAAAGCAGCCAGAATGTAACCTAAAATAAATATACTCAAATCGCTGTAAAAATATAAAGGAAAGAGAAAAACAAGCCAAACGGGAAGCGTTGTCATATCGATAAAGGTGTTGTCAATGATCTGAGGAACAGAATGGGTTGCCAGTTCGAATCTGAGTCATGCCACTCCGATGAAACGTAAGAGTTTAAAGGTGGCATGCTGTACTACGTTTTTTTCTGGTGTATGTTTTTTGCTGTTTGGCTTGTTTTCCTCTTTCCTTTACAAAATACGGCCTATTGTTTAGCCATGTTTCGTCTGGCAGGTAAAAAAAATTACATTTCCGAATTAAAAAAAAGAGAAACCAACATAGCCTACAATCTGAATTAAAAACCAGCACTTATTTAGTGTCGGGAGTGTCGTGGTCAGACAAACCTGCATCACCCCCCCCCCCCCCAAGACCAGTTTGTGATGTGACTGCGAGACAATCCCCTTACCAGTCGCTATATTTAAAAAATGTATCTAGGATAAGCATTGTTGGGCCACAGCCTCTTAGTTGTAGAAGTAAAGTTGTGTAAGTGCACCAATAACAAGCAGTGGTAAACTTGTGGCCTCTTTGAGACTCGCCATGAGCATGAAATCCTTATATCGATGCCTGCTTGAGATGTAGCTTCTAAATTTCCATTGCCCAAATACTGCACCTATATGGTTAGACCTAGCCTACACATATTTATTATTTTGAAAAAGAAATTCCTTGTAGTAATGTGTGTCATGATTATTTTTTTTACAGAACCCATCCAAAAGATTTGGAAGAACAGCCATAGATGTTACACGCAGACAAGCTCATGCAGTTTTCTAGGTGTGCTATGAAATCCAGCAAACATCGACTAAAAAAATATCGTCGCATGCCCGTCGTTCAAAAATTAAATGACCTGTTTGAAACTTTTGGACAGAGGGATGGCGGAAATTCCAGATTATGTCTTATTGCAGGTAGGTCACACTACAGTTAGTGATATAGGCTAACTTAAATTATGTATTTGCGTATCTGGCCTAGCACTGATGCCACCGCTGTGAAAAAGCCTACTGTCTGTAATGATGACAGTAGCCTAATAGTGAACAAAAAATTTGGAAAGTGATGAAATATCAGCCCTTTTTTCAAATATCAATTGTTTATTTTTGAGACTACTTGTAAATACTTGTATTAGTATGAGAGTTTTCCTCTGGCCTGAGTAGGCTACTCGCTGTCATTTTCTATGTCTGATGCATCCCTTGAAAAATGCCCAGTTCTGTGTTGAAAGAAAAGTGTAAGTTGGTTGGCTGTGAGGCTTTCTTGCGAGCAAGGCAAGCCCTTGATAAAAAAAAAAAGTGCATTTTGCCGGCCCCCAGCCAGGCCGGCTAAAAATGGTTTCTTTTTTGCCTAAAACATACTTAACCTGATAATTTAGCATTACATTGTCCTCAATTAATGTCTCCCTGGAGGTTTTTTAGTTGCTTGTAGACGCATGCTTGCATGACCCACTGCGCATGCGCAGTCCTCTCTATATAAGCGAGAACGTGGTTGGACTCGGCATACATTTTCCTCTCAATCTGTCAGGCGGTGACTCGAGAGGGGAGGTAGGGCGGGCTTAGGTTAGTAGGTTTTAGGCAAAAAAGAAACCATTTTTAGCCGGCCTGGCTGGGGGCCGGCAAAATGTACTTTCTTTGTTTGCCAAACATATTAACCTGATAATTTAGCATTATCAGCAGACCTCGTCAAACTGTGGTGGCGGGCACCGATCTAAGGGGGGCCCTGGGTTGCAAGCAGCCTTCCCCCAAAATTTTTATTGTAGTAAAAATTTGCACTTTGTTCAGAACGGGATGGTGAATCAGTAACATGGACCTCATACGTGGGATTTGGACTGTTGTTAAGTGAGGGATCTTGCTTCCTTCTGTGGTTGGCTTGTATCTAACTGGGATGGTTTGCTGTAGCTTCGTTTTGATTGTGCTTAAGGGGGCTTGACCACAGTTCTGGCTGTGCCGATTGGTCCCAGCCGGTGTAGTCCTTTACCTTCTCTTGACATGTTCCTCAGGTAGTGGGAGGTGAATGTCGTTGAGTGACGCTAGGATGCGGCTTGTACTATTTCTTCCGTTGGGATGTCGTTGGTAATCATCGAGAAGGTTGGTCTTGTCTGTTGCCTTGAATCTCGAGTCTAGGGCTGAGCGGTAGACAAGGATCGTTGAGCCTATGAGTAGTCGGTGTCAGAAAATGTCAGTGAAGAATCAGAAAGATCGAGTAGAGAGGGATTGATTGGATTGATTTTCCCTCTGTAAAATCCCAAGGGAGCCGAATGGACCAGTGGCTGACATACATTCTGTTTGTTAGATCTCTGGTGGTTTTTGAAGTGTTCGAGGGGTGTCATCTTGATGAATTCCAGTATTTTGATGAAGGTAGCCACGTGTGAAGGTTTAGACTGGGAAAGGTCTGGGTGAAGTTCCGAGCTATTTGTTAAGACAGAAGATCTGGAAGGGGACGGAGGTTTCTTGGAGTGTCGACTAGGTGTGGACCATGGTGCCGACAGCCAGAGGAGAGCTGTAAGGAGGAAGAGGCTTTGACTTTCTTCAGCTTTCCAAACTGTTTGTTGCGCACGGCTAAGATGAGTTGATGGAGGAGAAGACTTCGTTTGTCTTGAGGCTTTATGTAAACGTGGGTTTTTTAGCCACGAGTGAGGCAAGTCTTGATGATAAGAGTGACGGTTGTTGATTTCTACTTGAGACGTGGGGTTGGTCCCGGTCGAGACGAGAATTGGGGTGGACTGCCACAGTTGTTTGGGTCTTCATTCGTGGTGTGGGGATGGTCACGGTCGAGACGAGCGGCCTGAGATGAAGGCGTTGTCTGACTTGAGAACTTCACTCATTTCGTGGATTAAAGTCACGAATGAGACGACCGTTGGTGTAGGCAGCCATGGTCGACTTAATCTTCCGGAAGAGGAGAGAGTGTCATCCGTTTTGGATCTTTACTCAGAACATGTTGTTAGTCAGGTTTGAGATAAGTACCGGTGTGGGATGTTACAGGTGTAATGATTTCCGTACAGGACGTGGGGTAAGCCATGGACGAGACAAGGTGTAATGGGTGAAGACATCATTGACTTGAAAAAAGTGTGGTTTTGGATACGGGTGAGCCGAAAGTGTTGTCTTGATTTCCGTGAGACGTGAGGTCAGTCATGGTCGAGATTAGCAGCCAAAGATGGAGGCGGTCCTGAGTTATTTACTCATAACGTGGGTTCTAACCACGAATGAGACTGGTATGAGTGTTGACAGCAGCTGTTGTCTTGATTTTTTTATTTTTTTACTTGAGACATAGGTACAGCAATAGTCAAGACAAGCGCTAAAAGGTGCCGACAGCTTCCGTCTTGGATCTTCATTCAAGATGTGAGTCTTAGCCATGAGTGAGGCGAGTAGCAGTAGACAGCAATTGTTGTCTAGATTTTCGCTTGAGATGTGTGGTTAGCCATGGTCGAGACAAGCAGCAAGAGGTGCAAACGACTTCCGTCTTGGTCCACTCAAAAACGTGTGTTCTAGCCACGAATGAGACGAGTAGAAGTGGACAACAACTGTTGGCGTGGTATTCGTTTGAGACGTGGGTTCAGCCATTGTCGAGTCAAGGAGCAAGAGGTGCAAACGGCTTCCGACTTGGATCTTGCAACGTCTTCCTGCTTGGGTGTTCAGTCAAACCGTGGGTTATAGCCACGAGTGAGGTGAGCAGCAGTGGACAGCAGCTGTTGGCTTGATATTCATTCTGGACGCGGTGTCAGCCGTGGTTGTGACAAGCAGCAAGAGGTGTAAATGGCTTTGTCTTGGTTTGCTCAAAACGTGGGTTGTGGCTACGAATAAGATGAGCAACAATGGGCAGCAACTGTTGTTTTGATTTTTGCTTGTGACGAAAAGTTCCACGGAAGGTTGATGGCAGTCGCTACAGGTATGCGCTTGCTTTGCATCGCTTGCTTTGCTTAATTGCTTTGCTTGCTTGGTTTGCTTGCTTTGCTTTGTTTGCTTGCTTTGATTTGCTTGCTTGCTTTGCTTTGTATGCTAGCTTTGCTTAGCTTGCTTTGCTTTGCTTGCTTGCTTTGCTTTGCTTGCTTCGTTTTTGGTTAGCGTCTGCAAGGACTTCGTGGTTGTGCGACAGGGATTTCCAGGCTGGGTAAAAATGGCGGAGACTCATGCCAACAGGGAAGAGAGAGAGTCGGTGACAGTCATTGATTGCGACGTGGTTTGCGGCCGCCGGGAAGATGAGCGTGGCAGGCAGAGGTGTCTGGGCGTGTCGCGACACATTCGGTTTGACCGACACAGATGAGATTCTTGCGTTTTTAGCCGACGGAACGGAGGTGTGCGACATGCGATTACGGTTTCCATGGCTCGTTGTGGAAGCGACCCAGTCTTGTGTGTTAGCTTGTCGTACAGACGAGAGACGGGGAAGGCATCGGCGTCTTGTCGGCAAGGCGGCGGAAGACAGGGTGAACGAGGATGTGGGCCTCGCTGCAAGTGACGCTGTGTTCCTTGCGAGACATTTTGATGACAAGTCGAGAGGTGAGCTGTTGACCGAACGGCCGGGAAGTGGATATGCTTCGCGGGCGGTGGAGGCGTCTGAGGGTGTCGCGACACTGCAGTAGGGTGTCGCGACACTGCTGTAAAGTCGGCCGACACCGATGAGTGCTTGTAATTCCTAGATCCAGGCGATGGATCGGAGATGTGCGACATACGTTTACGGTTTTCATGGCTCGTCGTGGATGTGACCAAGGTTTCATGTGATTGCCTGCCGTACGAACGAGATGCACAGGGGGGGGGGTCGGCGTCTGGTTGGCAAAGCAGCAAAAGACACAGACGACGAGGTTGTGGACTTCGCTGTAAGTGATGTTATGTTCCCTGCAAGATGAATCCGGTGACAAGTCGAGAGGTGAGTTGTTGACCGAAAGGCCCGCATGAGATGAGGCTTCACGGGGCTTCTGCTTGGCATCCCGGAGAAGCGCCTTGGTGTGTCGTACATCTACTGCCAGGACCGAAAGGACGGGAAGAGGCGGGGTGCGTTGGCCGTGTTGCAGCAGGGAGTCGTCGTCGACGTTGGCAACATGCACGTCCCGTACAGCGCCGGGTCCGCAGCGGTCGTCGCGGACGGGGGCTTCTGCTTGGCAACATCAGCGGATTCGGAAGGCTTATACAGAAAGTAGTCCGGGACAGCGTATGTTGTGGTCCCGGAAGTGGATATGCTTTGCGGGCGGTGGAAGCGTTTAAGAGTGTGGCGACACTGACGAGTGCTTGCGCTTCTTAGCCGGCAGAACGGAGTTGTGCGACACGGTGTTGTGCGACGGTGTCTTCGACTGTCTTGAGAAGAGATGCTAAAGGCATGGTCGGGTCATCGTTGTTGTCGTCCGGGAAGTGGAAATGCTTTGCGGGCAGTGGAGGCGTCTGAGAGTGTCGCGACACTGTAGTGGGGTCGTGCGACACTGACGATTGTTTGTGCTTCTTAGCCGGCGGGACGATGTTGTGCGACATGCGTTTACGGCTTTCATGGCTCGTAGTGGAAGCGACCCAGAGTGTTAGCCTGCCGTACAAATGAGGTGCATGACGGGGGAGGCATCAGTGTCTTGTCAGCAAAGCGGCGGAAGACCGAGTCGACGAGGTTGTGTGCTTCGCTGCATGTGATGCTATGTTCTCTGCGAGAGCACTTTGAAGATAAATCAAGCGGTGAGTCGTTGAGTGACAGGCCGGCATGAGCCGAGGCTTCCCGGCACTTCTGCTTGGCATCCCGGAGCAGCGCCTTGGCGTGTCGCACGTCTTCTGCCAAGACCGACAGGGCGGGAGGGGGCGGCGTGCGTTGGCCGTCTTGCAGCGGGGAGTCGTTGGTGTCGCCGTTGCAGACATGCACGTCCCGTAATAAGCCG
The DNA here is from genome assembly GCA_023313725.1 of Lithobius niger. Lineage (NCBI taxonomy): Eukaryota > Metazoa > Arthropoda > Chilopoda > Lithobiomorpha > Lithobiidae > Lithobius > Lithobius niger. The sequence continues at coordinate 18,329 of JAHWFP010012115.1, read as the reverse complement.
GGCGCGCAGCGGTCGACGTGGGCGGGAGGAATGGCCGGAGGAGAGAGAGAGCAGTGTCGGACAGTGTGACATCCATCATCGGTGATGAGCGACACGAAAATCCAAGGTCCAGGTGGGAAACGAGGTGACGGGACGGAACCTCTGGAGGAAAATGAATGCCGAGTCCAACCATGGTCTCGCTTATATAGAGAGGACTGCGCATGCGCAGTGGGTAATGCAAGCAGGCGTCTACAAACGACTTAAAAACCTCCAGGGAGACATTAATTGAGGACAATGTAATGTTAAATTATCAGGTTAATATGTTTGGCAAACAAAGAAAATGCAGTTTACTTGTAAACACTATTATGTCTTGCAGTCTGAATTTTAAAAAAATGCCCTTTGTATTTTATGGAAACACACGTTCTGAAAAAAATATACTTTATCCCTATCAAGTTGTGTTACCATTTATTCTTGGTTACGGCCTAGTTAGAAACTTGAATTGAATATTGTGGGAATTGGGGTTGCCAATTATAGTGCATGGGCCAAACCCAACTTAGCACCAGCAGAAGGCAGGGTCCTTTATAGCCATGTGGCCAGCTGAGGTAAATTAGTTCAAGTTCCTTCAGTCCCACAATTCGACAACATGTTGGCCACAATACGTAAACTTAAATTGTAATAAATAAATTTGTTTGTATTGTTGTACACAGCACCATATGCTTATTTGCAGCTTGTGGGTGGTATCAGAATTTTATTTAATAAGACTCGTACTCTGTACACAGTGAAGAGATTTTTGGAATTCAAAACGGCATCGCAAGACACTCACTATGAACGTCGCACATCCTTCGTTCTTCGTAGAATCCGCCTCATTGTGTTAGCAAATGGGATGTCTCCTTTGCTATTGGGCCATTTGATTTTTACGACTTAATGCAAAAATTACGTCACTTTTGGTACTCCCCCTCCCACCACCCTGCTCTCTCCTGTGTACCAGTCACTGTTTTTGTTGCCTACATCCGGTTTGGTGGTTTTTTGGTTGCGCTGCCATGATGATGTAAGTTTTGTTTTTTATGTGCTGTAGGAAATTCTCATTACTTGCGTTTTTTGCTTTCTTTCTCCGAATGTTGCCTTTACCTTAGAGGTTTTAGATGAGAAGAGATCTTTCGCTTTTCCCTCTTCATCTCTGAAAGGCCTTCTAGACCCATGGCAAGATCAGGACCTCCCGAAAGCGTCGTCGAAGAAGACGCCCCCATCACCACCGTACCGCCCTCTGTTCCTGATGTTGGCATCAGCTCGTCGCTCACACCGCCCGCATCTCCCGCTTCTTCTTCGTCTGCCTCGCCTGTTTCGGATTCACTGCATCATTCGTCAAGCCCCCCGATTTCAGCCTGTTTCTCCCATCCCGTGCGACCCACATTCATGTTGTCTTTCACCCTTCAGAATACTTTGGCTCTTCGCAAGACTTTGGATTTTCTTTCAATCCTGTCTCATTTAAAAAAAACAAAAACATACCTGAACCACCAGGAAGAACACAGTTCACAGTTTTACTTGAATTTTCGGAGAAAACACCGTTCTTCTTCAGAAAACCACGCACAACACGGAGGAAAAATAAGTTCTCACATGATCATTTGTAAACAAAAATTCGAAAGGACGCGCGTGGAGGAGCAGACCACTGATCTATATAACTTCGCTCCCAAGGAGATTCCACTTCTTGTCAAATTCGGCTGCACGTTGATGAACACGTGGGGGCCACCCGCCGTGGGGAGAAGCTCAATGACATAGCCCAACACCACAATAAGAACGGACACTCCATAGCTTGGAATCGAATCTCTGTGTTAATGAAATCCAACACAAAACATGGCCCCCACCTTCGAGCTTTGGAGTCTTTTGCTATGAAACGCTTCTCCCGACGACGAGTCCCTCTCATGAACCTCACGAGACCATCTTATAACTGTATTGAGGGCTTGGTGCACCATCAGCTTACAGCCGAATTTGACAAGAAGTGGAATCTCCTTGGGAGAGAAGTTATATAGATCAGTGGTCTGCTCCTCCACGCACGTCCTTTCGAATTTTTGTTTACAAATGATCATGTGAGAACTTATTTTTCCTCCGTGTTGTGCATGATTTTCCGAAGAAGAACGGTGTTTTCTCCAAAAATTCAAGTAAAACTGTGAACTGTGTTCTTCCTGGTGGTTCAGGTGTGTTTTTGTTCCTTTAAAATGTCCTTGCAAAACCACTGTTATCGCTGTTTACCGGTTTTCGTTTAATTACGCAGCGTCTATCCTGTCTCATGACGGACCATCGATCCGCAGCCGCCTCCGAACATCCGGCCACTCCCCCCCCCCCCCCTACATTGCTTCTCAGGATCCTCTGCCAGGCCTCTCCTCTGCATGACATTACATCGAACTTCTTCTTTCGGCCTATTGTCCATGACCCGACAATTGTTGTCTGCTGCCGCCGATAAACCTGCTTGTGTCGTATTCTGCCGCCAGACTCCACGCATCCACTCCTTTCACATGATCTTTGATCCAGCTGCCCACTGGTTTCCTCATGGAACACTCGCCGCTTTGCTGACACCATCCTTCCAACCACCTTCCTTCACAGATCATTCTTCGTGGTCGGTCTTGACCATCACTTGTCGCCCGCCTCGTCACTTTCGGTCATCTTCCCTAGACTTTTCACACCACTGCCTCTTGACCAGATTTTCTCTTTCGTTCTAATCTCTACTGGCATGCAAAATGGTCGACGATTACTTGTATGACCATTACACGGCCCCACTTCATGGTTGCGTCAGCCCCGGGTCTCTCTCTCTCTCTTTCGTCCCACCCTGATGAAAATGAGACAGACAGAACGAAGAAATTCATAGGACAACAGCTACAAACAAGACTTGAGTGTTCTGTCACACCCGACACAGCTCTTTTCGGCCCATAACCGGTGTCTCTCTCAAACTTTGTTGCACCAGCCTCTTTCGGATGGGCACAACAACCCCACAACATCACTCGTTGCTGGTCAGGGTTATCGCCCTCTTCCGACGTTTCCCAGCACACAATCAGCTTCGGCCTTCATTCCAACTACTGACGACTCAAAGCAGCAGAAGAACTCACGCCCTACCCATCAGACCTCACGCTTCGGCGGGAAATCAGCATCGTTCTGACTCGAACTGCCACTCCCTCATCACTGTCGCTTCTCGTCGTTGTCATCCATCAGCCATCATGCCGTTACGCAAACATGGCGGGCTTTCTGCTTCTGCCTTCGTTGAAATTTCTAACGATCTTTCCGCACACGTTTCCCGTGAACCTGTGCTGGAATAGTAGCGAGCAAGCAACGTTATAACCCTCATCCATCATGCCAAATTCATTGCACTTGCACTTATTTCTCCGATCCGTGCTCCGTATGTGTCACTATCAGTTTGATGGACTGGAACGTCATCTTGCAAAAACTACAAGACTTTTTAAGGTGGCGATCAACGGTGTAGAGTATTTCGTGCTGAGCTCCCCACCTAGGCAGGGGCCACGAAAGACGCGAGAAGACTGGAACCTGATGCTACGGTAGCAGAATCCAGAGCTGGCATTCGAGGAAAGAATTGTCTTTCGTGTTGATTCTGGCATCAAGATAGTGGCTAGGAAAGAGGTGTGACTTGACTGGCACGGCTCAGATAAGGTGGCTGAACCCAAGGCAGCCTGATTAGCCGATGACTGAGATGGCAGGAAACTTGCTTCAATTCAGGAGGGCATCTTTCGTGCTAGGTGTAGTAGCCACGAAAGAAGCTGTGAACTGAATGGCAGCAAATGAAAAGAATTTTGCATCAACTGATGTAGACGTCGGTGGAACCCCTGTCGGCGAAAGAGAGCACTGAGCGGAAAATGACGAAGGAAGACGTGACCGTGCGTTTGCTGGTTATTGTCATGCAGGAGAAAAACTGAGTCTTTTGATTGGCTCCCGAAGATGACACAAAGCTTGCGTCAAACTAGGGCGGCCGTCTTCCATGCAGATGTCATTGTCACGAAAGAAGAGAAGGACAGACGACAGGTGACGACAGGTGCTGGAAGGTGCCTTTTGTGTTGCTGCCGAAAGAGGACAGAGCCACAGGAGATAAAAGAAGCTTGCTTTCATTAAGTAGAGCAGGCAGCACCATGAAAGAGACGAACCGAATAGCGTGACTGGAGCCATCGATAATTCCCATAGTTGCTGAAGCTATGATGGGGTCAGTACGGCAGGGACCGATGATCAAATTTTCTGGGAAACAGGTCCCAAACAGACGTAGGCACTTGCCGGTCAGTGGCACGAAAGAAGCAGAGTGTAACTGGGCCAACACAGATGCTATGCCAAAACTCAAGCCAATGCAGAGAAGGGGCAGTCCCACAGGCTGGAGGCGGTAGTGGGATGCCGAGCGTAGGCGATGAGATGCAGCTGGACGGTCGACGAAAGAAGAGAACGGATGAAGCGACCATACAACATTGACGCTTGAGAACAAAAGATGTAATTCTTTCGTGGCAAGCTCTTTTAATAGGAGGGGTGCGTGCATGCGCGCTTGGGTTACCAAGCTGACCCGATGCAACCAACTTAAAATCTCAAGGATGAAAGCAGCATCATGCGAAAAAATACTACAACAGGCAGCCCTAACTGCAAGGTTTTTCTTACTGGCAACTGCCGTCATTCATGTTGCAATCATCCTCATCGCGATTCCCCAGATGGTCAATTGTCCCTTACCCTTTCATGCTGAGATTCTTGTAGTCATAGGGGGCCGCGAATGTGATTCCAAACCCTGTGGTTGCCCTGTACTGTCTTGCAGAGGAATTTCAAGCACCAATTGCCAATCGGTTCGCCAATCGCTCATGTCCCAATTGCACATTCGTAATTGCATTCGCAATCACCTGGCAGTCAGACGCAGGAAGGCAGTGCTACATTAAGGGAATTTACTGAAGACGAAAGACAGTTACCTCACCCCCTCCCCTTCCCTCGTTTGGATTGCTGTGAAGATGGCAGTGAGGAGTCTTACTCAATCCTGAGGAGAAGGATTTCGGGGTCTTGGTCACAAATGTGCAGTTCTGCATGGTGGTCAGCAAGCCATCCAACCTTTCATACTCTCTTCATCAAGTCACTACCTTAGAAAAGGAATCTGAAAAGGACCTGGGTATTCTTGTCAGCAGTGATCTCTCTTGGACCACCCAGTGCAACGCGGTGGTGAAGAAAGCTAATCGTTTAATAGGGCTATTTAGAAGAACCTTTGGGACCATACCCGCAGATAGGTTTTCACATGTGTACAAGACTTACGTTCGTTCACTTCTTGAATATAATAGCTCTATTTGGAGTCCAAATCTAATAAAGGATAAACTGACCATCGAGAACGTGCAGCGCCGAGCCACCCGCCTTGCAGAGGGTACAAGAACCATGACGTATAAGCAACGACTCAACTTGCTGAAGCTTACCTGGAGCTTACCTGGAGCTTACTGGAGGAGAGAAGGAAACGCGGAGATCTCATTGAGTGCTTTAAAATCATGAAGGGATACTATGATGCTGACAGGAGTGACTTCTGGAATCTCTCCCCAAATATGAACACTCGTGGACACAGCTACAAGATTTTCAAACCGCAAGCCAGAGTCAACAGCACAAAGCACTTCTTCACCCATCGAGTAGTGGACCCTTGGAACTCTCTTCCACAAAATATTGTCAATGCCGACTCGGTTAACTGTTTCAAAAACCGACTCGACAAATTTTTTATTTAGCCTTTTTGTTGTTTTCTCTTTTTGATGGAGCTCTTAAGCGAATCGCTTCTCGCTCTCTATTTACATATTAACATATTAACAAAAGTACCCGCTACCTGCTGTCCCTCGTTTACCCTCATCGCAGCACCTTCCGACCTTCGCCTGTCGCTACCTCCTGTCCCTTGCCGACCTTCTTATTAGCATCTTCAGACGTTCGTCCTCTACTGCCTGCTGTTCCAAGCCAACCATCGTGCAGCTCTTACACCTTTATCCTTTGCCGCATTCTCTCACTCGCCGTCCAACACTTGCAGCCGACCTAACTTCGGACCTTCATCTTCAGCTGCCTGCTTTCCCTCACTAGCCATCATTGCAGCTCTTCAAACCTTCATCCTTCGCTGCCTTCCGTCCCTCACCAACCTTTGTTTGCAGCTCGACTAACCCTCGTTTATAGCTGCCTGCTGTCCTCGCCGACCATCATCGCCACTCCTTTGCACCTCCGTCTGTCTGCTGTCCCTCACCAACTATCTTTGCAGCTCAACTAACCTTCGTCCTTCTCTGCCTGCTGTTTCCCCACCAGCTATCGTAGCAGCTCTAAAACCTTCATCCTTCGCTGTCTTCCGTCCCTCGTCAACCTTCGTTTGCAGCTCAACTAACCCTCGTTTATCGCTGCCTACAGTCTTCGCCGACAGTCACCATAACTTCTTCGGACCATCGTCTGTCTGCTGTTCCTCACCAACCATCGTTGCAGCTCTTCAACCTTCATCCTTCGCTACTTTCCATCCCTCACCAACCTTCGTTTGCAGCTCGACTAACCTTCATCCTTCGCAGCTCTGCTACCCCGTCAATTCTCACTGCCAGTTGTGCCTAACAGTCGAAACTTGCACCTTTCCAAACCTTCACCCTTCGCTGCCTGCTGCACCTCTCTCACCATATAAGCAGCCACAGCTGAAAGACCAGCCCAGTTTCACCCGCTCTTCGAAAACTCCTACAAGAAGACCCGGAGAAACTCGAAAGACTGCGATTGTCGGACCAGAAGGATCTTCGCCTTCCCCCACTTGGTTCCCACTTCACTCCTTCGTCCGCAATATGGGGCCAACCATCCGTTCCCACCGACAAGCCCTTGCCGTCGACCTTCTCGCCGAATATCTGAGCACCGACTGTCATCTAACTTTGCCCATAAAACCGAGGACGCAACTCCCGCCCCCCCCCCCTCCCTTCAGCCGAAAGACCTGAAAGTCTGACGCACCTGAACGATCCGAAGATACCTCAAAGACCAAAAGATTAACTGACACGAGGGATCATGGCGTCCCAAAAGACCAAGCAACCTGAAAGATCCCGAATGCCAAAAGTCCAGTTGATCTATCGAAAGTTTTCAAGGATGCTAGTCAACACGTCGCTCTCTTCACGATCACCGACTGTTTCACGACAGAACAAGGGATCCGTCATGAACATCCACCTCAAGGCCACTATCCAGACTGTCTAACCCTCCTCCAGTTGTCCCGGCGTCATTGTCACACCTGCATAATCCCCACCACCACAACAACACTGTAACGGAATATCTCTTTTCATCAAGACGACTCCTGTCGCAGACAACCAACTTTGCACCAACGCAAACCGAATGTCTGCTGTCCCTCACCAACTTTGTCGAAATCTCTTCCTGACATGGGTCCTTCACTGATGACCGTTTGAAACTCTCAAGATCAGGCGGCTATCTGAAACTCCTCAAACCCACCGCAGCTTTCCCCAGCCGTCATCTTTTGCTGCCAGTCTTCAGGTGACTCCCGCATAATAAATTGCTCCCAGTAAAGCCCAAGCTCTCAACTGAAAGACGCCTCAAGCTTTGGGACCTAAAAGGCCTCAGCTTTGAACTAAAACAAGCCCTACGCTTTCGGCCAAAAGATGCCTCAAGCTTTTGACCGACAGAACCTAATCCAAGCTTGAACCGAAAGACATTTCATGACACCTAGTTTTGAAAGTCTCGACAAGACCTTTTCAGCAGTAGAATTCAACCCACCAACACGAATTCACCGACAACCAAGACATGGCCCCTTGTCGTACAACAACTCTGTCTCTTCACGTAACATCGGCTGCAATGATCGCTACTTGGATCAAGAAGGTCATCCACAAAGCCTACGACGACCTAAAACATCCACTGTGCAAACAACAACATCATGGTCACAGCACATGATCTCGGGGCATCTTGGAACTTGGAACTTTCACGGTCAGCCTCGATTGCTGAAATTCTTCAAGCCACATCCTTGAGAAGACGGACTGTCTTCACAAGCCACTACTCCAGGGACATGTCAAGACACGAAAATGGGCTACACCATCTGGGATCGATAGTAACAGCCAGATGTGTTGTCCAACCCCTTTAAGGGGGGGGATTGAGGCTTAATGGCGCGTCGACAACTTGGTCATTAGCGCCAACCTCAGTCACAGTGCAGTGGTCCGGGTTGCCACTGCACCACACATTACAGAGATGTTATTCAAACCCCTAATCTAAATCTTGTCATACATCTGTACCTCCTGCAAAAATTGAAAAACACCTGACAGCCCCTTTAAGGACTCCACAACAAAAACGAAGGCCTCCAGAAGACGGAACTCCATTCTGAGTGTTTCTGATCATTTTCAACAAAGTGCGAAGTTTGCGAACTTTTTGGGGGAGCTAGCCATGTGGTACCTGCTGCCATAACTGACGATGTCAGCGGTCCGACGATGTGCGGTGTAAATGCAAAAATTTACAGGTACTGCTGGCAACTAGAAACCCCAATTTTTTCGTCTAGTCAAAATTGGTTTCTATTGCCTTATCGAAAATATACACTACCCGTACCCACCTTTCCTCACCTCTTGAGTCACCATCAAACATATTGAGAGGAGAAAAAGATGGCGGGTTGCCACACCCGAAAGTTTTTATAGGAGGGCTGCGCATTACGCTTGCAACCTCCCCCCCCCCATCCTCCCCATATCCCACCACCACCAGTAGCACCAATCCCCAGCCCAGACCAGACCATTGTTTGTTTGTTAAAAGCTAGTCGCAAACTTGATAAAAATATTCCGTTTTAGGGGCCCCAGAAAAATAATTACAGTTTATATTTTCGCCCCTGATTCAGAGAAACTTTGCTTCTCAAAGAGAACTACTTTTCAGAAGTAGAATTTGGTGCAACTGGCTGTAAAATCACATGACATTGCTTGTATCTGAAATAGTTTTTTTTTTATTTATATATTTCTAACTTTCTCCTTTCAGAAAGCACTACCGGGGGTGAAGTATTAAGCCTACAACAGTACAGACCTATGACGAAAACTGGATGTCGGAAGCTCAGCCTTAATAATGAAAGATTGCCCATGCGAGGATGGAAGAAAGAGAACATCTCCCAGGGTTCCCACTCAAAAATCTAAAACTAGAAAAAACTTTTATGACAAAACGGATCCAAATTTTATGTCAATCATCATCTTGTTTCTCTTTTAACCAACATAAGGATAATTTTTACCCCATTTTTAACAGTTGGCATTGGGAGAGTTGGTTTTTGGGTGGTTGGACAAAATGAAAATGTGACGTACAACTTTTCGTAACACACTCCAAGGTTCTGAAAAGTCTTGAATATATTCGACCCCCCCCCCCGGTCCAAAATAATCTCACTTACCCATTAACCCCAAAGTAAGCGTTACTTGTGACTACTCAAGTTGCCTGTGGATGATATTCTACAGCCAAATGATTTCCAAATGTTTGGAAATATCACATTTTCAATGAAAGGAAAGGCTGGTTTAACAGTCATGTTCTTTAAAACATTAAAAAATGTGGTTTTTAAACTTTGTTTGTATCCCAGACTTTTTTTTTTAAATGGAACAATGGAAGTAATTCTTCAAAACCTTGTAAGCATTCTTGAATACTGGCAATCGTTGACTACTGTGACATCGGAATGGCATTGTAAGCAGGGAAAAGAACACAATCAGAACCTTCCTAAACGACCGAACAGAACGCACCATCTTAGAGACGGTTCGGCTCCAAACTTGACGTCGTGCGTGCACAGTGATGCTGCATCAGCCGTTTAGTACACAGGGGCTTGGCACAAAATAGGAGCAGCCACAAAAAAAAAACTGCGAGCGTCATTACCAACAATATTATATAGTAACAATAATAGGGTTCCCTGCTAAATTTATCCCGCCAGATGTCGCGACCACCGATCACGCTTCCAGCAGCACGGACACACGCGGGAGCCAGCACTGGATGAGCTAAGGGTCTGCGTGTTTGTGTAAACTTAGTAGCTCGAATTTACTAAATATTCAACCCACGTTATTTATTGTGAGTAAATAAAAGTTAACAGTAAAAATACTAACATTTTGCTGCGTTCCTATTTTCAAAAGATCAGAAGGTCATCTGTTATTCAAGGAGAGAAAAAGCGGCTGGTAGCAGCTATCGTAAAAAGCTGGTCGTCGAATGCGGCTGTTAGCTTACGATGTAATCGTTTCATACCTGGCATCATAACTTATTAAATTTTTTTTTTCGAATAAAACCCCTTTTCTGAAATTAAGTGGTGGTTGTTTATGGTTATGTGTTGGGTAGGCTTCGAAAAGTTAGTAGTTTCTCGATGCATACGAATGGAAAAGGGTGACAAATAAGGATTAGGCTACGTAAGTTCGAATATTTCTTTCCCAAATTTTTTTCCGTTAATTTTTTTGCAACTAACTTAAACATTTATATTTTAGCCGGTTTCGTATATTGGTGTCTTTTTTTTTACCTTAAAAAAAGAATACCATCAAATACACGAATACACATGAATACCATCAAATAAACGTCAACTGAACACTGGTTATTTTCAAGGAAAAGAAAAATTTTAATATAATTATTTTAAATAATAATTTCCATGCTGTTAAATTGGGAAACCCTCTCTAAGCCAATATACATAATTTAATCACATTTGTTAGGCCTGTTTATGTTAATGCAACTAGGCAAAGGGAATTACGGATTAAGGTTTTCGTTTAAAATGCGAACATCAGTAACTTAAAAGAAAATTGTTCTCTTTAGTACTCTAAGAAAACTCGCACTAGTCTTTAAATGGGGGGGGGGGGGCAGGGGGGGAACACAAATTGTTACGTACTAATTCTGCCCAGTTTCGACCGAAAGCATTAAGGCTAAAACTTTACTTCAGAAAAGGGGAAGTAAATGAACTGTTAAAAAAAAAGGAATGTAGCTGTAACCCAATACAAATAGTTATAGGATAAAAAAGAGCACTAAGACAAAAGCGATCTAAAAAGCACTGCAAATCAGTGGCAAACTGGCAGGAAGCATAACGGTCAATAATGGCTTTTGCACAGATGGAATATTACCATCCTGCACAGGAGTGAAGCCATTTGACGCCAAGACCAAGAAAAAAATGCTTAGTTTGTTTAAAACTTTCTCATACTGTAAAGAGAAGTTTGATTTTGTGTGTTTTTTTCTTTCTTCCGAGTTGCCTAAGAAACCGGTTATTATTTACGGCCAGAAGGGGGGGGGGGGGGCTGAATATTAGACGACCCTCATATTTTCGATGAGTTTAACAATT
>JAHWFP010012114.1:58077-68512 GCA_023313725.1 Lithobius niger | reverse complement strand
TTTTTGTTTATTAATATGGGTGCAGTGCGAGTAGTGGTGTGTATATACAGTAGAAGGGGTGTACGGCTATGGGCCACGGCTCATAATAAATAGGTTCGAAAGAAAGCAAGGAAAGCATGGTGAGCAGCGGCAAAGCGGACAATGCTGTTGTGGGAGATGGGTAGTTGTTGGATGGAGGTTTTAGTTGTAGTTGTAATAAGAGTTGTAGTTGTGGTTGTAGGTGTGGTGGTTGTATAGTGGTAGATGGGTAGTACGGCGTCACGGCTCCCAATAAATATTCGTGAAAGAATCCGTGTTTCAGCTAAACGCACATAGATTTAAACCAAACTAAGCTACGTTGTTAATTTCGAGGCCTTGGCGGCTAGAAACGATAGAATGGCGTATTTATTTCGCAGATGCAGGCTTTCAGAGTTGAGTTGAATTGTTTCAAAGTGGGCAGCAACAATCGACTGCATGAATAAACCTTTGTACCGCCACGCCATAGCCGTAAAAAAGGTATACGGATTAGTAACAAAAACGTCAAGTGTGCTGTAAAAAAGGGGGTTATATGATTGAAGTTTCACTTCACTTGTTAAAATGTACACGGATAAAAATTGATGAATTTTAATTAAAATAATCATATATACAATTCAGAAAATTGCATCTGTGTAAGTGCTGTTGTGCTTTACCAATTTACGTAAAGCACAACAGCACTTAAACAGATGCAATTTCCTCAATTGTACATTTGATTATTTCAATTAAAAATCGTAAATGTTTATCCGTGTACATTTTAACAAGTGATGTGAAACTTCATTAATTTAACTCCCCCCCCCCCCCTTTTTACGGCACACTTGACGTTTTATTTGTAATTAAGGATGTTGGTGTCTACTTCACATCAAACCTTATTTTCTCAAACCATTGTAGTCAGCTTGTTAGTAGGGCAAAACGAATTAGTTATGTCGTGACAAGATTCTTTATCTCTCGTGACGAGCCTACTATGATTAAAGCTTTTACAACCTATGTGCGGCCTATTCTCGAATACGCCAGCCTAGTCTGGTCTCTGTATCCACTCAAAGACATCAAGCATATTGAATCTGTTGAGCGTTCATTCACGAATATCTTTCGGGTTACTGCAATTTGCCTTACGCAATGCGTCTTAGGAAGCTGGGTCTCGAGTCTCTCGAGGTGTGGCGTTTGCAAGCAGATTTGTGCTTAACTTTCACCATCCTTCGGGGATTTGTGGATTTTAGCACCAAGCTTTACTTTGAGGTTCGTGGCAATGGCTACACTAGGGGACACTCACGTAAACTGACGGTCGTGCCGATCAAAAATGACTGTAGACGATATTTTGTTTCAAATCGTGTGGTGCACCCCGGAATAGCTTGTTATCGGAGGTGGTTGATTCCGAAAACTTACGTCTTTTTAAACAACTTATCAAAAGGACCGATCTTGCAAAATAAAATGTTTCTAATGTGTAGATTACAACTATGCTGGTCTTACTCACATAATTGGTTGCATGTAAAACTATTTCTTATTTTAACTAATGTATGATAATATCCTTTTAATGCTGGACAGGTGTTAGTGAACCTTAACGGCCCCTTCCTGTATTTCATTTTCCACATTGTGGAAATAATTCATTATTTATTTATTATTAGTATTATAAACGTATGTATGCTAAAATAAAACAATTATTTGGATGCTTGATTAATGCACAGAATGCAGCTTAAAAATTATCGCAACTACACTATTTTCATGTTGTGAGAATTGGCCTAAGATCGTGGAGATTTGGTTTGATGACTCCATCTCAGAGGCTGTGTTGATCCTCGGTGACCATACTATGTTTTTAGAAGGGATCGTATTGATCGTGGCTGTGGCATTGCTGTCTTTCTGCATAATTCAATTAAGGCTAGCCATATAACAAGCTCGAAAGATTTACTGGCACTAAGTATTGTTCTCCCGCCACAAAAACAAAAATAACGTGTTGATACCTTCCCAGTGGTCGGGATAAAGACTATTGTAAATCTCTTCACTCAACCTTAGATACCTCGTTGACAAATCTTTGTCTTTGGCGACTTTAATATATCGTACATTGATGGAATTGCCACTGTTCAGCACATCAGAATCAACAAATCTGTGTCATGGACCTTGGTTTGGACCAACTTTTAACAAACCCAACCAGAAAAATAATATTCAGGACTTACCTTTGGTTGATAATAAGAGAGCTATTTTTGACACCGATTTAATTGCAAATTTTAGTACGCGTGACCATAAATGTTGTGAACTTTAAACTTAACTGGAGTGACCTACCTGGGGTAACTAGAGAAGCAGGCTTTTTCAAAACAATAAATTTCAATATCCTCCATAATAAATTAAATAACATCAAATGGGAATCGTATTTAGGAAAAATAGATAATATAAACGCTATCTGGAACTTATTTATAGACATCCTATCCAACTACGTTCTGAAATGACTGGAACACATTGTTAAGAGAATAACTAAATACAAATTACCAATGAAAACCAAACAAACTATTGTCATCAAAAAAAGCTCTGGAAACGGCCGGTTGGAAGTGATAAGAAAAAAATATATAAAGAATGCAATCACAAGCTAAAGCTACTGACTAAATCATAAAAGACTAGGGCCGTCGTCACCTCCACTGTCGACATAATGGAGCGGGCTCCACTTTCTTTGCTGTTTGGTTGTTTGGCCAAAAAGGGTCGGCTTTTGAAAGTAGTGATAACATTCAACCAGGGAAAGGCTGCCAGATTAGCTACACCAAATCCCCCAGTAATTTTTAAAAATTTGCCTTGTACTTTGTAAACAATAAGAAACAGCTCCTTGGGGTTTATACCATTGGAAAGCTGGTGAAAAACCTTCAAAATGGTGTATTCAAACGTCAAAATCGGTCGACGAGAAGTGAAAATATCTTCAATTTGGTTTATTGCCGATCTATCTGGATTTTATCTACCGTTCCCGATATTGCAAATGATGTCGGCGAGGAATTTCGTGAGGCATTCTGAATTGGTAATTGGGATCAGCCGAGCCTTACAAAATTAATAAACAAAAACGTATCGTTAAAAGTTAAAAGTAAGGGTCTAAAAGTCAAAACCTGTAAGGAACACGGACAAGTTTTGACTGTAAGGGTCTAGGTGTCAAATTTGGCCAGTAAGCCGCTGCTAAGCATTAGACCCTTACTACCCGGTTTTTGAGGAACAGCTGTCCGAGATTGTCCTATAAAGACCCATGTGATGATCCAATGATAGTGGGAGTGTGGGTTTCCTACTTTGCTTTAGGTTGACATTTTTTTCCGGTTTGGTAACATTGCTGCGATTCCAAGCGAGACAACCTACTACAAGCGTAAGTGTGTACACCCATTCTGTCCGAGTTACTAAGTCATTAATAAGTAGACATAAATCGCTGGAAATAATATTAAGGAAAATTAGAAATTAGACAACAGCGAAAATCATACAGTAGAAAGAACGTAGTTCAGGAAGCCACCTTTATGCATTTACGTTTCATCGGAGTGCAACGGAGAGATTAAGGTGCTATGGAAGTGATCTGGGGGCGAACTGGGTAGCCGGTTCGAATCCAGATCATGCCACTCCGATGAAACGTAAGTGTATAAAGGTGGATAACTGAACTACGTTATTTCTAGTGTATGATTTTCGCTGTTGGCTAATTTCCAATTTTCCTTACTAAGTCATTAACATGATCACCGGGTAGTAAGGGTCTAATGCTTAGCAGCGTCTTACTGGCCAAATTTGACACCTAGACCCTTACAGTCAAAACTTGTCCGTGTTCCTTACAGGTTTAGACTTTTAGACCCTCCCTTTTAACTTTTAACGTTACGTTTTTGTTTATTAATCCGTGTTACTTTGAGAATTGTATAATAAATAGGTGTGGTGGTGGATGAGGGGTGGGTTATGTATGACACCTTTATAATTAATTTGTTGTTTGTTTTGTTGCGCCGCCTTTAAGCTCGGTAAATAGCTATGGCCCTTACTAACCTGGCTATCGCTAGTGTTAACAGTAGAAACAAATCCTTTAATCTTCAGTCTATGTCATGCAGCTGGCGTTTGCTAAATGACATTGTTGCATAATAACAACGTTTAAAACAATGTAAAACAATCAATCTGGTCGTTTAGAGCTTCGTAACCCCTGAACCACTTGACCAATTAGAAAAGGCCTTATGGAAAGGGCACATCTACGGAGCAATACCTGTAAAATGAGCTAAGAACCAGCTTTACAGGACAAATAGTTTGACCTGTAGAGAGGACAGACGAAAGGTACATCCCCAGAACAAGACCAAGACCAAGAACAAGACCAAGAACAAGACCAAGACCAAGAACAAGAAGTTGTCTATCTGGCCCCTCTCTGTATCTCGGGTTTGGCTGGAGTGAATTTCATAATTTTTGGACTGTAGACAGGCGTTGACTAGTCAAGGCTAGATTCCAAATTTGGTTTAAAAATTTTTAATTTTGACGGAGTTATAAGCTCTCAAAGTTGAAAGTTTAACACAGAGATCCTAGGTCGACCCTTACTAACACTGGCTATCACCAGTGTTAATATGCTTTTAGTTGCTTACGGTTAACAGAAACAGGCCCGAAGCCTAACGCCGCCTGTTTATCATCAACAATCATTCTTTTAACAATAGGATGCCTTGAACAATTAGAAACGGCTGGCTGTCTCGTTGTTGTTTGAATTTTGGTTATTGGCTATTGGCCCATTTTGTCACCCTCAACCCCATGTCCGATTCAGGATTTTTTTTTTACTCCCGTGCTACTGCATGCAAAGTTTGGTTTGGATAGTCCTTGTGGTTTACGCGTGATGCACGGTCTAAGATTACATTGGAGCGTCATCATAGCGGAGCTTCGCTCCAATAATATGTGAACGAAAAATTATTCAAGAGGGAACTACAAGTGCCATCTTCAGACATGTTCGACAAAAAACAAAAGTATCTAACAGAATTCCTCCGTCTAACAGGTTCCTCCGACGCTTTGGAACCTGTTACCTCTTATCCTTCACTACCATCAGATATCCCTTTAATTAAAACCGTTGACTTTATAAGCCTAACTCTTGTTACATGCCTAAAAAACCTGAAAGGTAGCTTAGCTATTTGCCTGCGAGGGTTTTCTTCTACTTTCTATTGCGTCACAACTTTTAATCCTGAAATTGTCACTTAAATTATTGTGTGCGCGGTGTATCTTGAGTCCTGCAAGTATTTTGAGAGCGGCTACGTCTTCCTGGATGGGGTGGCTTTAATCGATGGCCGCCATTGTTTTTGTAACCATCTCGGATCTCAACAAGGCACTCTGCTACTGAAAACGTACAATCGATTATCTGTGTTCGTTCTGCGGAGAACTCAAGATAGGCCGCGGACACATGTTGGAGGGTGGCCAGAGTTGAGTTGTATTTTTAAAAAGGGAAAATGCAGTACAACTATAGTAAGTTGCCACACAATCTCTCTCACCTGTGTTTCCTGCATGATTCTTGAAATGATTACTCGAGATCTTATTTTAAAACAACTGTACGAGCACAAACTTATACCTGAAAGTCAATTCGGCTTTTTGCCTTGTCGCTTCACAACCCTCCAATTACTGAAATGCATTGATGACTGGACAAAGTCAACTGAAATTGGTGTACCTGTAGATATTATTTGAATTGATATCGCAAAACATTCGACTCGGTAGTCCATTCAAAGCTTCAGATAAACTTCAACATGTTGGCATTGAAGGAAATATCGTCTCCTGGATAAGGGATTTTCTAAGGTCCCAGGCAGTTTCGCTGGGAGAATTTCTTTCTAGCACTATAGTACTAGATATGTCCCCCCAGGGATCAGTTTTGGATCCACTCTTTTTATGATCTTTATCTCTGACCCATTGACATTAATAACGGTATTAAAGGGCTTAAAGTCGCAGATGATGTTAAACTCTATACTTCAATAAAAATCATTGATGACCATAAGTCCATAAAAACGATTGATGGCCCATCTCTTAGGTCTGCTCTTGGACATATGGAAGATTTTTTTGTCACACTGGCAGTTTCCAACCAACATTCAAAAATGCCGAACCATCTCGCTAGGCAGAACACATTCATCTTAAGAAAATTCGCAAAAAAAAATTGGAACTTAAGTCCGAACACTCAATAAAAGATCTTGGTGTTAACCTGTCTTCTGATCTAAATTCTTCTCACAATTGTGTTTTTAGAGTGTTTTTAGAGCAAAAAAAAATCGGTCACATGATGAGACTGTGTTACATATCAGGTGATGCTCCAACATTAATACAGGCATTCAATGATTATGACCCATTTTCGAATATGCAAGTCCGGTATGGTCCCCACACCTAATTAAGGACATTTAACTGGTAGAATCAGTTCATTAAATATTTCTGAGGTAGCCATAATCTATTTTAGATGCAGTGATTAGAACATCTTGGACTTGAATCTTTCACTTTTTCGATCCTACATGGGCTCGTTAATATCAACCCGAAGCTTTTCTTCAATATTTGCAGAAATGAATATACTCGAGATCATCCAGTTAAACTCACTGTAGCTGTATATGAAGAGGGACTGTACAAAATACTTTTTCAAACTAAGTTGTACAACAATGAAACTCCCTTCTATCTTGGTTGGTGACGTCAGCCAGTCCCCATCAATTTAAACAAGGCCTAAAAAAGGCAGACCTTTCTGTATTTTAATATTTTTTGACACTACTCCATTCAGTTATATTGTTACTGTATTTGTATTGATCGTTTTGTTCTATATGATTACCGATTTCACTATTGTCTTCTCGTTACGTCTGTGTAATATGACTAAACATTTTGTTATTTTTTAATTTAGTATGTTTTATTTGTACACTTTCATGTAATTTTAATTTAGGACAGGTGTAAGAGCATCGCAGCTATCATTTCCTGATTCCCTTTTGCCACGTTGATGGAGAATAAACTCGACCTTATCTTGTCTTATCAAACACTTGACCTTGGTCTGTATCGTTAGAGCTTCCGCTGCAGCTGCTGGTGAGCACTAACGTTACCGGAAGAGGAAGTGGTCGAAAGCAAGAGAGAAGGCCGATAAAGAAGGGCGTAATACAATATCACACACGATAATCTAATTGGGTTTTCGTGCTAAGTTGCGAGCAACGCCTGTAACCCACTTCCGGATGTAGTTTAATCTTTCTCTAATTGCTTATTATGAAGTACCTTAAAAATAGTTCCTAACTGAGACGAAGGTGTTAGGGAACACCCACTTCGTTCAATGTTTCAAGGAGATTGATTCAAGGAATCCTTTCAAGAGTTTTAATATTGGCTGCGTATTCACGCTTGCACAGCTTCACTGTCGAAATGAAGTTTATTTAATTAATAATCAGGGACCGAAGGGGGAAACAGGGAAAAGGGGACAACACAATAATAATTTACGTCATCAGAAAACATGAAGTAGATTGAGTACGGATTCAGTCGTCACGATAAGTCCAGACGAGATAAGATTGAGATGGGAGGGAATTCACAAAGACGAGGTAGAGAAGAATATCGAGATGAAAATTATTCAGTCATTTGAACATTTCCCACAAATCAAGAAACGTTGGATATAACCTGTTTAACGTCCTACATGGCCTCATTGTGTACTAACAGGAGTCTATGAATGAAAATTAAAAAGCACGTGCACCGTAAATAATGAATAAAAGCCAATAAAGTGGACAACGTAACAATTCACTCGACGTTTCGCTCGCCTCAGACTCATTATCCTGAGTACCGTAATTTTATTCCTTTTTCTTAGATTAATTTCGTTGAGCTTTAAGTCAGCCGAAGCAAATTAATGCTCGTATGGCTGAACCGGCTCAATTTTGAACGTTACCAGACTTTTTTGAGAAAAGAAACATCCGGTAAAGGGAGGAGCCAAGTCGGGGATTTGAACCAGGTAACCTTCGATCATCGTAGGGGCCGAAAGATTGTCCAGAATTGGCTAGAATAGTTCCCATAGCGGCTGAAGGAACATAGTAGCCTCTCACGCTACCTGGCCGGCAGTTCTGGCGGTGACTTCGCCAAGATCCCCTTCCCAGGGGTTCGTCCTGATCCGCAAACTTCCAGCAACCAGGCTGAACTCTCTCACCGCTCAGCCACGATGACCACATGACCAGGGACCAGATTTTAAGAACAACCAAGGGACCAAATTTTAAGAACAACCAAGGGACCAGATTTTAAGAACAACCAAGGGACCAGATTTTAAGAACAACCAACCAGGAAATTACAACGACAAAGAATTCATTAACAGAAATTTCCCTTTTAACTATTAAATCTGAAAAGGCCCCCATTGCAATCAACGTGAGGGCCCATGTGCCATTGGCACCCTGGCACTATGGCCAGTCTGGGCCTGGATAAGCTCCTAAGAACAGGCAAGCCCCGCGTGAAATAACGCTGTACCTATTCCACCCTATCAATATCACGAAGCTGAATATCGCTTTGTTTAGCGTAAAAACTTAATAAATTATTTATTACGGTTATAAGGATATACCCTCCCCTTGTTTGCGTGGATGTTAGTAAAGGTAGCAAAACCGTCTAGTAGGTGGGAAAAAAAAAACAAGAAAATAAAAGCATTTGCAACACTTGCAATGCATATGTTTGAAAGAGTGTTCCAAAACGGAGTCGTATACGGGAACGCTAACATGGTTACCTTTAATACCCGGGCTAATTTCTGTCCATTTGCATTTTTGGGCGATCACCAGAAAGTTAAACATTGGGCTTTCTGCTGTGTATATCTTTTGTAAAAAATCAAACGTTCTGAGACTAATAATAAAATTGTACAGTTTTGGTATGTGGGCACAACAGCACTTTCAAGCAAAAAATTCTGGCAAAGCTACCACTGAAACATGCACAACGAACCAAACGAAAGAATGTTAAAAAAGTAAAGACAGACACTCTCCATTGCAACATTCAGAAAGCTGAATGATCGATAGACGGAAAGCCAAAAAAAACCGAAGGCACAGCTGGCATACATCGTATAGCATTACAAGATAAATAAATAAAAACTCAATCGTGTATTATTTACTAATTTTCAGGTCTACTCCAAAACAAAACTTGTTAAGGATTCCCGACAAGCTTATTGGCCATGTGAAGTCATCATATCAAACGCCAGGCTCTTTCGCCCAGCTAATTCCACCAATTATATTAGTTTTAGTTTGTTGCAAGCGCAACCGGCAAGGACCTGGTGGGCACTAACTGCCATCCGAAGTTGAAACAAAAATTAAAAATTGCAAAGTTTAAAAGTTTAAAACGAAGACGGTTGCCCGGCTGCAGCACAAATGGTCAAGGAAGGAACCAAGTTTTGTTTTGGGGTAGATATCAGATCCTTTTGGTCCAAAGTGATGAAATCCATTTTTTTTTTAATTATGAGATGGAAACACCAACCTTATGGTCCATTTTTTTTTGTGGGCTTTCGTTACATTTTTAGGAAAGCCGTCGCTGCTTTTCATATGATTAGTAATTAGTGTTGTAGTACCTCCTTGCAAACGTACGAATTTATTTAAGTTTTCAGTTTACTGGCGGTTGCTGATTGACATGGTTTTGAAACATTGCTCAAGGAGCGCTGCTTGTACAAACGAAACTACCTATACACAAACCAAAACCCTTTTTCTTCAATCTACGTCTTGCAGTTGGCGTTTGCTGATTGGCATTGTGGCATAATAACAATGTTTAAGACAATATAAAATAACCAATTTGGTCGTTTAGAGCTCCTTAACCCTGAACTACTTTACCAATTAGACGAGGCCTTATGAAAAGGCCCATCTCCAGAGCAATACCTGTAAAATGAGCTAAGAACCAGCTTTATTCACCGCATGGAAGAATTTATTTTCGTAAAATAAGAAATGGTGTTAGCTGGTAGCCAGTAGTAGCCAGTAATTAGACATCAACGTTATTCACGTCGTTTTTTTGAACAAAATATTGGTAAGCTGTGTCACTAACAGTGACTTTTATGTTGTCAGGCGACCAAAGTATCTCGATCAAACATGTTTCAGCCTTTTCAGTCGCATTGTTATTTATCCTCACATGGCTGAAAACAGCCAAACTGCTTTAGCTGAAAAGACACAGTGTCTAATAGTGGCCATCTGGATAGGTGTAATCGTTTATCATCTTAGCGGGTGACACACTTGCGAGTGTCTTGATTCGAAACCTAGTCATAAACAACTTAAAGTTGTTAGTGATGATTATATACGTATGTGGCTTACAACGATTGAACTGTATCACAGGTGACATGTAATAAAAGCATATTACTCAAAAGTATCTGCGTTACTAAACCGTAAGCGAGTGAAGCATCATCATTTCATAGCGACTCGAGACAAGAACGTGTGGCTCCATCCGTTATGATAACGATTTCCTATACTGACCTCAACGTATCCTAAGAGTTTGCTCGGTAGAAGAAAGAACCTCAAAGCTACCTTTTTTATTTAAGGGGGGGGGGGGAGGG
>JAHWFP010012114.1:36417-48800 GCA_023313725.1 Lithobius niger | reverse complement strand
AGTCCTTGCCATACCCGTTGCTATTGCGACAAACTTTGATTTATTATTATACTTATTCTGACCAAGCAGAACTTACTTATTCTCAGAACAAAGCCAACAAACATGATTTTTCATAGGAAGGGAAGATCCCTCCCAACATCCTGCTAACCCGCAGAGTGAGTGGGAATAATGATTTCAAAAGCACATACCCACATTTCGACCTGAAGCGATACGTGATTAAAACCCATAAAATTGTGCATGTTCGTGAATTAATGTTACTTTTATGATCATGTTTATTACTCGTAACATTGAAAACAGCTTAAAAGACAATCGTAATCGCCGCGTTTCGGGAAAAACATGTCCGTAATTAAAAGTGAAAATTACAAACAAAAACGTCAAGTGCGCCGTAAAAAAAAAAGGGTTATATGATTGAAGTTTCACTTTACTTGTTAAAACGTACACGGATAAAAATTGATGATTTTTAATTAAAATAAGTAAATATACAATTGAAAACTGCACCTGCTTAAGTGCTGTTGTGCTTTACGTTTTTACGTGTATGATTCACACCTCTACCACACACTGCAACATCGATATCTAGAGATAATTATATAATCTAAAAGCAAACCATTACAATAGACGGTTAAAAATGTGTTAGCTTTAGGCCTATTTTAGATTTTAGGCACAATTGTCAACTTTTAGGCCTAATTTTTACCTGCTGTTTTAATTTCGTGAGTAGCAGCTAATGGAGAATTGGGTTGGACAGTAGGCCTGTTCATTTATGCAACATGGGTTGCCTATCGGCACAC
Source organism: Lithobius niger (assembly GCA_023313725.1). Taxonomy (NCBI): domain Eukaryota; kingdom Metazoa; phylum Arthropoda; class Chilopoda; order Lithobiomorpha; family Lithobiidae; genus Lithobius; species Lithobius niger. The sequence continues at coordinate 48,015 of JAHWFP010012114.1, read as the reverse complement.
AGTTACTGTGTTTGGCGGAAGAGACGTCATAATGCAGTGTTTCTGATGAAGCCAGCAGCGACTCATAGCAACTTGACTTGGCCTTGGCAACGTGATTTCAGGCCTAATTTTCAGCTTTTAAGCCTATTTTTTTTTACCTGACTCTTTAGTTTCGTGAGTAGTAGGTAGCTAACGGAGAATTTGGTTCGAGAGTCAGCCTATTCATTCGTGCAACGTGGCATCGAGACTATTATGTGTATCGTTAACGAAATCCTTTTGTTTTTGCGGTTGCATGTTATCGTTAGGATTTAAATGCGACGATCAAATGTTATTATTTCATTGAGTTGTGTCCAGAAAGTCTATTAGGGTAGCAACGAGGTTTTAATTTGCCGTATTTTTTTTTGCTAAATTTTGGTCGTTGAATAGAATGGTGAGAACCGTGTGGTTTCTGTCTGGTATACCGTTCTGAAGTTGAAAAGGCGACGGGCAGACAGACAGACGAACGAACAAAGTCGTTACAATAGAGCAGCGTCAAGTGACGTCATATTGCTACAAGAGAGATACCTGCAAGGAGCACTAGATTGAAATGGTGGGTTAAACAACGGCACTTCTAATCAAGCCAGTGCTTTGAGAGTGAATTTTGTAGGGTTAAAAAACCGTTGTTTTCTCCAATTCCTTATGCTGCTTAGGTTGTAATTGGAAAATAAAGATTCCACTCGCTTAAAAATGTCAGCAACTGCCAACAAATCGACAAAAATCGCGCGTTTTAGGCCTAAGAAATCCAGTCTAATAGCATTGGCTTCAGTAAGACGCTCTTCTTTTCCCCCACCAGTGCACCTTGCAGCTAACCCAGTAAATGGCTCCACCATAGAGTTATATACAATAATACTACGTCGTGTCACTGCCCTATAGAGCAGTGACATTTGCCGCCATATTGGCACCAGATAGGCACCAGTATGGGTTTTGGAGGGCATAACTACAAGGTGCACTACATAAAAATGGAGGGAAAAACAACGGAAGAGCGGATTTCTTAGGCTTAAAATAACGTTGTTTTCTCCAACAACAAAAATCGCGCGTTTTAGGTCTAAGAAATCACTCTTCACAGCATCGGCTTCAGTATGACGCCCTTCTGTTTCTCTCTGCAGTGCCCCTTGCAGCTAACCCAGTAACTGGCTCCACCATAGAGTTATATACAATAATACTACATCGTGTCACTGCCCTATAGTCTTCTCAGCCGTTTCGGCTCTACAGAAGACTAAACGGTAGTTGTATTTTGTTTATTTTTACTTTTGCGTAATAAGAATATGAAACTATTAAATTCAGTATTTTTTTCAAGAAAAACTACGAAAAAGGTGGTTGAATTGATTACCAAACTGTACTTTTAAGAATAATTATTTTTTAAATTTATTTTATGTCGTAGGTAAATTATATGGCGTCCTCTCCCTACCACCATTAAATTCAGTACACCTAGGCGATAACGTATTTATCCGAGTTTCGTATAACTCGCGTAAACAAGCCATCACATGTTACGTTTCTCATTAATTGATAGTACGCTAAAGATCAGGTCGACGATTGGATTCGATTAGTGAAAACTGAACATGTTCGAGGCAAACTGTGATTACACGTAGTCATGTGTAATGCATTTACAATTAACGGCTTGTTTATTACATCAAGGAAATTTCAATTATAGCTAGAGATTTAAGGATTTACCGATGAAGCAGAATTGCGATCTCTGTTTTAAATTGTCATCAGTTTAATAAGGTCGAAAAGCCTATCCTCCATTAACTGGAAAAAAATTAAACCATGGACGCTCCCATTTACGTATAGTAACGAACAAAATCAAAAGATTGAATTACGTTAGCCTCTATTAGGATACGTTTATGCAACAACTCGCTTTTGCATTCTAGCAGCTAGAAGCTAGAGATCGTCTGAAATTCCAACATGGCGGCGGTTTTAGCTGTTCCAACTCGCAACAAAAAGAGTCTATGCTTGAGTTTAGAAGCGATTGGGAAAATTATTTCGTCAGGAGGAATTCTTTATCTTACTGTCACGAATTATAAGACTGCAAGCATTTGCGCAAACGATGTCGAATTTAGCTAATCCAGGTGGCGGTGTTACCATGGCAACGACACATTTGCCATCGCGATTAAATTCTAGCTGCGAGAATGCAAAGGCGAGTCGTTGCGTAAACGCGCCCTTACACTTTCTTCGTGAAAGGGGAGTTTGCCTACAAAACTATCTGGAAAAAGTATGTCAAGATGAAAGACTTGCCATCGGTTCCGGCCTCTATTGTGAAATTAACCCTTTTCAATTTTGTCCAGAGGCTGAATAGTTGTCATAAACACAGTGACAGGTTAAAACTTTCCCCCAAATAAAACACATAGGCCTACATGTTCGAAATTTTCTGCTAATACTCCAGTCTTTCCTGCCTTTTAATTAATGCCTGAAGCTTGGTTTTAGGCTGGCAGATTTTAATCATGAACTCTCCCTTTGTGCGTGCAGGCATTGTGGTGGCGTTGGAAACATGGCTAAATGACTCAATTACTGATGCCATGTTGGTTGGGATTCATTTTTTCACTGTTGCGTTGGAACCGTGGTTCCAGAGCTGGGGGGATACTTGTTGAAGCACGCAAGAGTATTTACGTGCTGCACAAGGATATATACAAGTTTGTTGTCTATATAATAATGTCGGAGGCCGGCTAAAAGGGAGACTAAAAGCAAGACTAAAAGGGAGATCAAAAGGAAAACCACTTCTCCCCTCCTCGCGTCCGCATTGAAAATGCACTCTCCCACTCTACCTGCAGCCAAAAAGTAGCCAAGCATGAGTGGTCGATTAATCTGATAGTCGTCGGGAAGAGTGCCGGGAAAATATCCCGAGAAATATGTCCCGGGAAATGTGACCAGCCCCGTTCATAGCACGGGCTTCCTCTAGTATATATATGTTTGTTAAGTTTGTATATATATAAGTTTGTAAAGTTTGTTAGTAAATCATCTACTAATGTTGAAGCTACGCGCATTTTATTTCTGGATTTCAGCTTAAATCTGTTGATTGGCTAAATCCCTAATCGATACATTTGGGAATCGGTGACCAATATGTGTGCGTTTTTTTCATCAGTATGCATAAAAGCTAAATTAACCTCATCGTTTGCGATTGTAACCAATGCACTATTAAATGGAAATTACTTTATGCTTGAAATATCATTCATCCTTTTCTCCTCGACACAATTTCTGAGTTAGGGCTTTCTCAACTCATCAACAAACCTATACGTGTGGTGAGGCAATTTTGGACCTTGTGCGTGTGTGGACAATGACCTAACAATCCATGACATGAAGGTTCAGCCCAAATTTTGCAGCAATGATCATAATATTGTATCTTTCATTATCTCAATTATTCAGTGTCAGCATCGATCTACGACCCAATGTTCCGATCACCAACCCATCTCAAAGGTGGTGTTGATTTTGTTTAGTTGAGGGCACACGTGCGGTCTATTGATTGGGCAGAATTATTTACCGAAGCTTCGACTGACCAGTATTGGGATTTTTTCCTGACCTATCGAAATGAGGATGTCCGTCTTTGTACTGCCCTAATCCAGGATATATGGATAATCAAACCAAATTAGATCCGCTACAAAAGCGTAAATATTGGCATAAATGGAAGGAAACTCTTCGTAATAATTTAAAGACAAACATAATCGTTTTATAACTATCTATTCAAATATTTAAATATAGGACTAAAGGGAATGCAATGCAAATGGAATTGAGCAATAAAGCTTAAACAGTATCCATTTTAAATACGTTCGGAGGGACCTATTATTAGGGGCGTCGGACGAAAGTCTAACTGGAAAATCGTCTAATGGGATAATTGTCAAATATCTGCCTAAATAAATAATGTGGAAAATCGTCTAAACGAAATATCGTATAATGGATAATCGCATAATGGATAAACGTCTAACTGGACAATAATATACTTACGGTTTCCGATGTTACAAAGTATAGCAACAGCGATCGCGGCAGCGCGAGCGAGGCAAGGACATTAGATGATTTTCCATTATACGAATTTCGTGTTACGCTTTTCCATTAGACGAATTTCGTGTCACACGATTTTCCGCTATACTGTTATACTGTATACGTTCTTCTAATTATGCGATTTTCCAGTTGGGCGATTAGCCCTCGCCCCTATTTTATACAGTTTTCGTAGTTGTCTGATGGAGCCATTTCGTCTCTCCCTTGTTCATGTCAGTATCGCGCAAGAATGCACTGAAACAAGCGAGTTTCAACATTCCACGCACAACACCACCTGGCACTAGCAGGATAACTGCGTTAATATTCCAAAATCACTGTCAAAGAGAGCCACAGCTCTGCAGCATCAACGTTTTATGTGTAGAACCAACACGTAAAAGGAAATTATTACTTCCGAGCCATTGTTACTTCCGAGCCATTCATTCAAAAAGCTGGCATCCGGTACGTCTTAGTTGACAGGGTTTTGGTGGTCTGGAACAGCCTGTCCACCGAGTGTGCGTGTTCAGCAAGGTGTCCGATTCCAGCGTAAGCTTAATTACAGTTAACAGACACATGTCTGCTAGTGAGCCGCCTTTCTATCATTAACAATCAATTTTTAACTATCGGATGTCTACAATGGGATGATCTTATATAATTGCTTATGATTTCGCTTTTAACTTTTAGGACTGGTATTAACGACTCTGTCTTTCATGACTGTTGGCTTATGGTGAACAAACTTCATTAAATGCGTGCAGTCGTATGATCCACGTCAACAAAGGAATCCTTCTAAGGAAAGAATTTGTCTGGTTGTTTTTTTTTTACTCTTATTATTAACAACTTTGTAAAACTGGCACCATGTTGAAGTTTCAGATGAGTTTACACTAGAAAAATTCGTTGTGTGACCTCTGACAAAAAATATCGTTGAAATGTTATCAGGATATATTTGCAATACGAAGCAAATCGTTACTTCGCATCAAGTAGCATACAATTACAAGTCCTTATCCACTTACCATTAATCAATACAGCTTTTGACATGATCCATTTTGACATGTGCAGCATCAAGATAATAATCCTAGGTATGTTCCACGCGAAATGAGAAGTTCGCGTGCTTTGTCACCGCAGCTGCGTTCGTTGATTCGATGACTCCCTCACATGATAGTCACGTGATAGTCACGTGACAAAAGTAACAAAAGAACAGGGTTTGAGCATGCATGCTTCACCCAAGGTCGGCTGATAGAGATGCTGTGGTTCTTGCTTCCCGGCTACAGAGCTTCTATCATAGCCGGCTAGGATAGAAGCTTAGTGGCCGGGAAGCAAGAGCCACAGCATCTATATTAGCCGACCTTGGGTGAAGCATGAATGCTTAAATCTTATTCTTTTGTAATTTTTGTGGTGGCTCGATGGTACCCATCATTAGATGGCATGAACCAATGTAATATGTAACCACTGTCTTGGCTTGCAGTTACTTTTTTTTTATTTAGCTGGCACCCATTATTTAAGCGGCACCACCCAATAGAATATGCGCCCCTGTAGTAGCATATACAGTCACCCTCCATTTATCTGGCACTGTATGCAGCCTTTCCGCTGACTGCGTAAATTGTTCTATTGTATAATGTAAGCTTTTCAGAATAATGTTTACAAGTATATTAGTACGGCTGGCAGGCAGTTCTTATTAGATAAGAGTTCGTTTGCTCACGAGAATTTTCAAAAACTGGACAGGAGGAAGTGAAGCGGCTCCAGAATGCAATGCTGCAATATGCAACAATGGTGCAACAATAGGCCAGGCGCACAAGACCGAATTAGAGATCACTCGAATTAGGCGCGAGAAAAGTGACATTGTCGTTGCTTCTTGTTCTAGTTTACATTTTCAGCCAGAGAAGGGTGGTGCTCTTTGAGATACACATTGGAGGGGTAGGAGCAGTAGCGACACTTTCGTTCTGCGATTCAGTTCGAGCGGTAGATGTGCCCTGTGGGTAAACATGCACATTTTGGAAGCGGAATAGGACGGTCTGACCAGTGCTGTAGCAATAAGGGGGAAGAGGGGCCGGGGGGGGGGGCGCGGAAGTACGGGGGCGGCGGCCCCGGTTACCGAAAGAGGAAAGGGCGCCAAAAACGCTGCCCCACCCCACTCCAAAAATGAAAAATGAAAAAAAAAACTAGAACTAAATGCTCGTTTGGCGGAGTTAGACTAAATACAACTGGTCTTGAAAATTAATTTGTGAGTTTATGATAGAGGTATACCCTCTGACTCGTAAGAAAACTCACGAGAACATGAATCTGGCAAAACAAATACTTAATTTTCGGCCCGGTATTTGGAACTTGTTCACAATAAAAATGCTAAAACATTAAAAAAAATGAGAGCTGCCACAAATTGTGGCCTTTAAACAGCCACCATGTTGGAAAACCATCTAATATGGCGGCTGTATGAAGTCCACAATTTGTGGCCTTTTTTAATGTGTCATATTTTTATTGTGAACAACCCCAAATTCCTGGCCGAAAATTAAATAATTGGTTCCAAATTCACGTTCTTGTTAGTTTTCTTGCCAGTCAGAGGACACCTCCATCATAAACTAAATACAATTGTAATCCCTCAAATTTGGCTGAATAATTTTTTCTCAAGCCTACCTACCTCACCCCTTCGGCCTTCATGTCAGGTTGGTGTATTTTCAGTGTGTTGGCATTATCTCTCTGTGCACCGAGATGGGTTCATTTTTGGGTAGATATGGGAAGAACCGTTTGAAAGGGGGAGGGGGAGGTTGCAATGTGCTGTATAATAGCGATAAGGCAGGCGCTCAATGAGCTACTGGCCCTGGGCACTCAAACGCCTTGCTTCGACACTGCGTGTTACTGGTGTGAACGAATGCACGGCAGTACACATGTCGGTCTCGGAGTGTGCGGACAGGTTGTGTCCAGGAAATCGTATGCTGTCGTATTATAGGGCTTTCAAGTGTAGTTGTTTTCTGATGTTTTCGGTAGTTCTACTTACTTAGGGAGGGCGCATGGCATTGGGCGACGGCCCCAATAAACATACTTTTACCGTTAACTCGTTTTGGAGAACCAAAATTAAATGGTCTTGGCTCTTCAAGTTTTTAAACTATAGGGTGCGAAGTCGGCCTAACAATTGGGCGGCCGACATGACTGAATGACTTACTTAGTTCTTCAATGCGGGTTTGGGCAAGCTAGTTGAATTGTTTCCGCAATTGTTTGCCACAATAATGCATCTGCCTGCAACAATGCAGAATCAACTACCCATCGAGATGACACATGCTACATCTAGACACACGCTAGTGTGTTGCCATCAAATAATAGACATGGCACAAAGCTTGGGTGGAACATAAATGAGCATTTCTAATGTTCCGTATTTTCGAAAGCAAAAATCGGTGAACAGTGGACATATCACAGTGCACAGACCACAGAGCCAATAAACTAACTGAACAAAAAACTGCTTCGCCGTTTCGAAAAAAAGCGTTAGAGCTCATACTCACAGTTGTGAAGGTACACAAATAAAAATAATGGATTAGAGTTCACTCGAATGCAACGAACTAAAATTTGAACTCCCAATTCCAGGAAACACCTTGCGACATGCCAGCCTCCAGGCACACGCATACATACATACATCACTAACCAAACTAACATAATGGTTGGATATCTCACACAAAATACAACATATACAAGCACATAAAACAGAACGAAACCTAAACCCACAAACACATAAAAAACAGACGCGATAAACATCAAAATGCCTACAAAATTGAACGATAAAAAATACTTACACAAAATAAACACGTTATTACTCACATGAACTAGAACACACATCTTCAAACACAAACTAGGCAAAAATATGCCTTAACTAGGAGTCTGCTTGTTTCATAACTTATAAATTCATACAAAATACACAAAAACTCACACGAAACAGATTTAAATATAAAACAACAAACACAGACAAATACAAAAAAAAAACACCTGTACAATACACAAATTAAGCGCACACACACACAAACATTAAACATTTCAAAACACAAACTGCGTTTACATTCTGACAACCATTAAGTAAAAACACTCCTTGTGTTGTGTATCTTCACAGCTGTGAGTATGGGGATACGAGCTCTAATGATTTTTTTCTAAACGGCGAAACCGTGTTTTTCAGTTAATAACGTGTACATTAAGTTCAGTTTATAGAAAAATTACATACAAAAACGTCAACTGTGCCGTAAAAAAAGGGACTATATGAATGAATTTTCATTTGTTAAAATGAACACGGATAAAAATTGATGCTTTTTAATTGAAATAATAAAATGTACAATTGAGAAAATTCTATCTGTTTAGGTACTGTCGTGCTTTACGTTTTAAATATATGTTTGGTAAAGCACAACAGCACCTAAACAGATGGAATTTTCTCAATTGTACATTTTATTATTTCAATTAAAATATCATCAATTTTTATCCGTGTTCATTTTAACAAGTGAAAATTCAATCATATATCCCCTTTTTTACGGCACACTTGCCGTTTTTGATTGTAATCCGTGTACGGTTTTAGACTGCTTGATTTACCTAATCAAGCTCCTGTATGCTAGCAAGCGAAGTCGGCATGGTATGACTCCAAATCACCCAAGACACAGCCACCTACAGTAAAGGCCGTATTATCTTTACTTTCCACAATACTCCGCTAGAAGGCGAAACAAATACCTACGCGACAAGTTTGCAAAGTGGTGTCATCGTTTGGCAGAATTTGGCACCCTCGTCAGTTAATTTGAAATTTCGCCGATTGGTGTGGAGATGGCAGCACCTAGCAAACTTGCGCTTGCTTCTATGTCAATTGTTGATTTTAGTTGCCTTTTTTGGTCTGATACGATACGGCCTTTACTGTAGGTGGCTTTTCCAAGACCACTTTTCCTAAATAAATTGGACTGCGCATGCGCCGACTCTGACGTCAGTTGTGTTCTTTGTTGCGTCATGTATTTGTTATCTCTAATATCAACATGGCTGTCGTTGTCGATCCGACTCTGAACCACGAATGGACGCAACTCTGGACCACCTGGACTAATAAACTAGTGAATACTTATTATGAAACGTAAGTGGGACTACTCCGAACGTAAAAATTGTATTCGAGTGTATTATACTGCAACTGGCAATGTGGAATTTACGTTAGGATCAACATTTATCCCCGCCGATGATTTTCCCAATATTCCGCACGCCGTTGCTCATGAAAAATAATTTCGGCACGCTACCGCTGCCCGCCGCCATTAATTTTTCGGCGTGCCATGCCACTAGGTAGTTTTGCATTTTAATTCAAAATTTCAGTTTTAATTTTTTAACGAGTTTTTTACGATCTGAGGAACCTTAAAAACCAAAAAAGGTAAGAAAGATTAAATTCCTTGCCGGGCCGGAAGGGCACCTTATATTTTTTTTCGTAAACAGTTCCGATAGGCGGGTTGTTATTGTCAGTTTCGTGCAAGAATTTCATAAAGAAATACATAAACTGCTTATGCAAAAAATCGCAACATTATTATTTTCATAGACGAAAAACAAAGCTCTCTATTGGGTGGTTCCGACAGGCGCGTTGTTATTGTCAGTTTCGTGTGGTTTTGTGTGGTTTTGTTGTTTTTGTCAGGTAGGTTAGGTAAGTTTGGGGTTTTGCATTTCCTACTGAGGTAGTTAACTGGTTGGGGTTTGACATTTCAGGGCAGTTAATTGGTTAGGTTATGTTAATGGTGATTTAACGAGTTTCCGCAATTTGGGACCAATTTGTAGTGCCTTCGTGAAAATTAAAGGTAGGTTTTTTCTCTTTTTTTCGAATTTCGGGCCATGTGCGTAAAGGAAACATGGGAAGAAAACGGGCTCACGTCCGATTTATATTTAGTGGACTAAGAATTACCTGCTGAGTAATGTTTTCCTCTTCCATTTTTTGGGGGAAACGCGCCGTTTGGCCGTGGTGAAGGTCCAAAGTTAGCACTACGCTGTGCCAGAAAGCATGAAACTGGGCCAAAGTCCGACAAGTGAAACGCCAAACCCCAACCAGTTCATTACCTCAAGTGAAATGCTGAAGCCGGTTCCTAACCTAACTGACAATAACAACAAAACCACACGAAACTGACAATAAAAACCTACCTATCTGAACCGTTTCCGGGAAAAAATATCAGCCGAGAACACGGGAAGAAAACGGCCTCTCGTCCGTCAGCACAGAGAGTGCGGCTTTCAATAATTTCTAACGGCCAAACGAAGCCTCAAAAATTTTATGGGAAAATGTTGTTCAGTTGATCATTTTACGTCATTCTAGCTCAACGAGAGATCAAACGGTGAGGAGTCCTTATTCTTCCCATAAGCCGCGTAAAGTAAACTTGTTCCCTCTATTGTTTATTTTACTATCGAAAGTGATTGTGGAATGAATTTATAATTCTGCCTTTATTCCGTTAGCTACGCACCTAGTATGCACTATCCCGTTGTATCCCGTTTGTCGAATTGAGTATACTACAACAAACTGTTACACTAAATAATCGATTATACAATAATTACCTGATTAGCAGGAGCCACATAACTACCCGAATTGCCAATACGCATAGAATCCTAGGACAGCCTTCCTGCGAACCATAAAGTAGCCGCCATTTTTTTTCAGTGATTCGCCAATAGCCCAACAACAGATAGAATTCCATTTTCCGTGCATGTTGTCAAAACCTGAATTAAACTGGGCCAGTTCTGGTTCAACTTTTTTTTCATACAGAAACATATTTGGCAAAAATTTTTAGTCAAAGACCTACAACCCTTCATATGCAAATGATTTAGCCATAAACTATTCAATACCAACGCCTGCATTTTGCTGGCACGTCTTTTTATCGAAATCATGAAAAAATCTACTAATATTTCAGTAACTTTCGGCCATACGATAAGGGTGATAGGCATGACCCGTTCAAATAAAAGACTGGAGTGGGACGAAACGTTATTTAACAATAGCTCACGACGCAAGCCCCTTCTTCTCCCCGATTTTATTTCAATAACTGCTTTATGCATTACATGCATAAGCAGTTAAAAAGGTAAGAAAGATTAAAATCCTTGAAATGGCAAAACGAAACTCAAAACAAACAAATGTGCTGAAGTACTTACTCGTCATAGTCTGCTAGTTATTTTTCACATTCGTGCAATGAGATTGGAGGTGTTAATGTTTTACACTTTTAACAATCTCCTGCTACAGCTCAACCACCAGCCCTCAGTCGGTTTGCATGCATAGCATTCCCATCAAAGACCATAGCCATAAGTTACATTTATTTTTAACAACAATAAAAATTCCTGAACATTGTGATCATTCTGACTACTAAATAGTACTAAGGAAAATTGGAAATTAAGCCAACAGCGAAAATCATACACTAGAAATAACGTAGTTCAGTAAGCCACCTTTATGCTCTTACGTTTCGTCGGAGTAGCATGACCCGGATTCGAACCAGCTACCCAGTTCGCCCCCAGATCACTTGCATAGCGCCTTAGTCGCTATGGCCACATCCTCAACTGGCATAAAGATAACTCACTGAACCCGTTAGTAAGGTCACAACCGTGACCAGGGCTCCATTCGACCGAAATTCACTCGGCCATAGTCAATGGAGAGGGAAGACAAATCATACACTTACAAGG
>JAHWFP010012114.1:1212-17369 GCA_023313725.1 Lithobius niger | reverse complement strand
GCGCGACGACGCGGAATGAGCGAACGACTCCGCTATCCGCTAGTATCAAGTTAATACCACTGACTCCACAAGAAATTCAAAAAATAAATACAGTTTCTACAATGAAAGCTACAATACAATTTGAAAGAGCATTAAAAAAACGCATAAAACAAAAAAGGGTAAGAAAGGACACCCAAGTCACAAGAGCCTGAACAAAAATCAAGGTCAGTGATCAGGTCTCGACAGAAAGGCCTTAAGGTTACAGCCGTTGATCATCCTTTTAAACACCAGTCACCGAGGAAGCGGAGACAATGCAATCGCTAAGTGCATTCCACACTGGCATCACCCTAAGGGAAAAAAAGGACTTTCTACAGTAAATTTTACATTTAGGGGTCACAAGCTTGAGGCAATTGCCCCTGGTACGAATATAAGTGCTGAATTCAAACAGTGGTAGATCATATGGTAGCAAGAAGTTAAGAGGACGATCTTAAATGTCAGGATCAAGTCTGCTTTTAATCTTCTCATTTCTAGTGAGGCAAGCCCAAGTAACCCGAGGCGATGGCAGTAGGATAGTTTATTTAAACCGGGCAGTGTCTTTGTAAAACGCCTCTGTACAGACTCGAGTTTGTCAATGTCTTTCAAGAGACTAGGTGACCAAACCTGGCTCGCATATTCAACAAGTGGGCGGACAAATACTTTAAAAGCACAAAGTTTGGTTTTCAGATACCCTGAAACGAAGCATCGCTGCACAATTGCAGCACGGCGGTAAGCTTGGCATGCAGCAGTGTTGCAAATGGGCGGAGAATTTAAGGACCGCATTGAAATCATGATTTTTAAAAGATTCAGTAACAGTACTCAATCTCTTGCTATCCGAGCTGTAACAATGAGGGTACTGAGGCCTGCCGACCGAGAAATTTTGGCATTTGTCCATAGATAATGGCAGTTGGCAAGCCTCGGACCAATCGTTCACATTTGCGATGCCCGTTTCAAAACCAGACATATCGTATACCCGTTCGCAAAAACGGTGACATTTTGACGTGGGTTCAAAAGAGCAACGACATCTTTTCCTAGGATGCGTTTTTAAAGTTTAGTTTTGTTGAACCCGACAAAGTTCAGTGTACATATGTGCAGTATTCTTTAGTATCGTCGAACTCGGACTTAATGACTGGTTCATTCAGCACACTGGCAAAAAAAAAAGGACAACAGTAAATTAACCCTAAGCTAATGACCGACAGTTTGCCGCGTGAGCCCGACTATGACGTCAAGATGGAGCAAAAAAGCGAGGAAAGATATTAAGAGAGCAATAACACCCCCGACAGCAGTTAAACGCCTACGACAACATTAGGATTATAGATTAAAAGCGTTTCCTGCAGGCTGCAGGTTGACAGTAAGAATTACAAATATTACAAAGGTTAATGTTGATGGTGGTTTACGGAGATTAAGTTAACCGGAAATTAAACTTTCTTACTTTTTCAAATATACAATCGCAACAGGCATCTTGGTTGCAACATTAAAAAAGGTTGCGGATGGGTGAGAGGGGCGGTTGCCCGAGATGAAAACGTTTGTTACCAAAAAAGAAATTAAAATATTCATAAACAAAGATCGTTAATTCTAGAAAATACTGGAAAGTTACGTTAAATTTTTATTTTTTCCTCGATTTTTCTTATTGGTTACGTTAATTGAAGCAGGTCGGGAAAAGCCCTGGATAGCAAACGTAAGGTAACAGTACTTCTATCTAGACACACGCTAGTGTGTCGCCGCCAAGTAACAGTAGATCATCCCATTGTAGACACCCGATCGTTAAAAAATTGATTTTTATTGATAAAAAGGCGGTTCACTAGCAGACATGTGTCTGTTAACTGTAAGCAGCTGAAAGCATATTTTGGCATGTTGAAGATAAATCCCCATACGGCAGAAATGTTTCAAATTGTGGAAAATGTAAGGGGAAGGGCCAGAGATTAAGAAAACTAAAATTTGAAGGATGAGTGTCGACCATTCATAGAGAAAAAGATGCGTCAATAACGTAGTTTTTATGTTACTGTCTAGCTAGTCAGCTAGCTAATAAGATTTTTCCCATGGTAAATCCCATAGACTTTTTGCTCATGGCTAGCGCAAAATTTAGAAGGCCTATTTGCAGCTGAATTTTGGCACACGGATGCATGGTGATCTGAGCATGGTCCTTTTGTTGGTTTGAGAGTTGTAGGGGTCAGGACAAATGCGTGGGAGGGTTTTGAAATTCGCCACCAGCGAATTAAATTTTCGTTTCTTTTCCAAGTTGCAACCAAAGATTTCAAGCAACAATGTCTGGAACAATCAACACTGGTCTTTAGATTTATTGTAAAAGCCTGGACGAACTAAAAACTGAACTGTAACGAAGGACAAAATAAGGAAACATTAACGTTGCCGTGGATTGCGTAAGAATAAAAGGATGCACGTTAGATGATGGTTACGCAACAATGCGAGCATCCACGAGCTAACGGGTTTTTTGTTAATAACCCAAAAATAAAATGCTTCGCGTTCTGCTGTTTTAGTAACGGCGACCTTCGGGGGTTTCTGCATGACTAAATGTCAATGAAATCTTGAAAAGTGAAGGGGAAGGTGCAGGGATAAACAAAACAACTGAAGGGGATGCTCTGATTGAGTGAGCGAAGCGAACGAAATCAGCGATTGTTAGCCAGTGTGTGCCAAAATGGGATTGAACCAACTGGTCATAAAATAACCTAAGCCGTGGTAATTTGGCTAATCTAACGGCTAATTGGCAATGGTAAATTTAAAAATTTGAAAATTTATAGAAATAAATTCCTCTAGAAAAAAGGTACAGATGAAGATAACACGGTCTACCCTTATGTACGTTCACAGTTCTATGAAAGTTGTGATATCCACCAAAAACCAAAACTGGTAAAAAACCCGCCAAGTTTCCAAAAACAATCGGTCTTTGAAGGTAGTGATATCATTCAACCAAGGAAAGGCCGCCAAGATCAATCCTATTAGCCAAGTTAATCGCACCCAATAATACTTTGGACGTTAAATGGAAACTTGAAGATTGCTACAGCAAGTAGGTGCAATTAACTTGGCTAATAGGATTGACCTTGGCGGCCTTTCCTTGGTTGAATGACATCACTACCTTCAACGGCCGATGGTTTTTGGAAACTTGGCGGGTTTTTCTACCAGTTTTGGTTTTGGGTGGATTTTATGTTTCCGAAGCGTACAGCAAATAATGATTATTGCTTGGATTTTGCAACAATAGGCCGGTATAAGCGATTTAATGCACAGTTTTGGTAGAGCGACGTCCGAGGAGGTGTGTCCGTAAAGACGTCGCTCTACTAAAAACGTGCATTAAATCGCTTACACTGGCTCATTTTTGCAAAACCATACAATAATTTTCTTGTTACCCTACACCTTCATTGCGGGTAGCAGCAGCGCCGAACAGAAAAACCTTTGTTGGAAGAGGAAAAGCGTTCCTTCTTTTCCGAACGCTCGAACAACAAATGAACGACAATGCTTTAACAGTATATGCTATGATTTGACGTTCCAAGCATCGTATTGTTATAATTTCCATTGTTCGTCGAAGGGGAAATTTGGAATCAAGCAGCAGCCCGTCACCCTGTGCAACGATGCTTTAACAATACGCTTTGAACGGACATGTCACGTGGGATATCGTTACTAAAGTTTGGTTGTAGTCTGAAGGGGCAAAATCTTATTTCCCTTGTTCGCTGAAGGAGCACCTCGGAATCAACCAATAATGCCGGCGCTAGAGCTGCTGCAGTTGTTAAAGAAACTAATGTTGGAGGTTTAGAATGTAACACTGCGGAAAATCTAAAGTAGTGATCCAAAGTAGTGTCGGATTTGGCCGTCCGAGAACCCGGGTATCCCCGGGGAGGGCCCCCTCTACAGGAGGCCCTTGTTTATATAAAAAAAAATCCTTATTAACAATTCACATGAATTCGTACGAAAATTGCAGTTTAAGTTTCAGGAAAACGTTTCAAATCCACGTAGATTTCTTGAAAACTACGCTATAGCTTTCTAGATTCCCCCCCCCCTACCACCACCACACTGCAGGAAACCCTTGTTTCAAAAAATTGTGTTTTGTAATTAGGAAGAATTTGTGTGAAAATTGCAGGAAAACGTTTTAAATTCACGTCCCTTTCACGGAAAAACGTAAGCTTCCGGGGTACCGAACTCCACCACCCCCTCCCCCAACAGGAGTCATTTGTTTTAAATTGCGTCTCCAAGTTGCAGAAAAACATTTCAAATTTATGCCGAATATTTAAGAAAACACACTAGCTTCCGTGCTCGAATCCAGCTGGAGAAGCGTGCTTCACTCCCTCAGATCCCGATGCCGAGGCTTCCCCCCTCCCCCGAGGCTTCCCTCCTCCCCTGTCGCCTGGTGCGAGTGTTCCTGAGGCTTCTGCAGTACATTACTTGATCCAAAGCAGGACACTGCTTTACAAAGATGGACATACTTGTAAGAATTCTAAAAGTGTACAAAATTGGTATGCAGAATAAGTACGCAACCATTGTTGAGAATTGTTGTAACTGTGCGAATACAGGATTTATACAGGATCGTTTTAACAATGGTCGAGATGAAAGTATGGTAATAAATGTTGTAAAACGGCCACCCGAGCCACCAGCCTGAAAAAAAAAAACAATGCGGAATACAACATTCTCCTATAATAATAACAGCATTCGATTATTGTAAACGGAATGCTTGTTAGCAATAAATCGAAAACTGAATGTTGTCAATAAACTGAAACAATCGATGAAGCAATATTTCAGGTATATATCTACTATATTAACACCGTAAGCTCTCAAGGATCAGCAGCAGCAGCCAACAATTAAAGTTCATCGTTACAATTAAAAGTAACGTGTTTTTCATTCTTCGTGCACGTGGAATGTCTTTGCTACGGTGCATAACAATTCTTGGTGCACTTGTTATGTATTTCAAAATATCATCAAAACAGTTCATACTTGATGGGTAAAATGAAAGACCCCGTGTTTCAGCTAAACCCGTATACTTTTAAACCAACTAAGCTACTTTTTTTAATTTCGAGGCCTACTGGCCTCGAAATTGGCAGCTATATTAACGATAAAATAGCTTATTTGTTTCGTAGATTAGGATTTCTGAGCTGAGCTGAGCTGAACAATCATTGCGTGCGCAACCGCTTTATTGCAACAAATTATATAACGACAATAGCCCGTACTTATAAAAAGAAGCATCTAGGCACACGATAGTGTGTCGCCGCCAAGTAATAGTAGATCGACCGATTGTAAACATCCGATTGTTAAAAAATGATTGTTGATGAAAAAAGGCGGCTGCACTAGCAGACTGTGTCTTTTAGCTAAAACCAACTTATGCCTGATTTCAGCATATTGGTGTAAATTCCCCATGCGGTAGAAAACTTTGCAAATCGTATGAATCAGATGTCTTGGGTCCAGTAACGAAGAAAACGTCAACACGAAAATGTGGGAACGTCTCCTTCATGGAGAAAAAGTGTCCTTAGTAACGTTGATTTGTGTTACTGGTAACTAGTAACTAGTCCGCAGGCTCCCATGTTAATTCTCATAGGGTATAACGAGACGTCTACAGCTGATTAGGGAAAGTTGCCAGATCTAAATTTCGGCAGACAGGTATAGCGTCATATGGGGAAGTGCCTTTTTCGAAAATGGGGGTTGCAGCTAGAAGCACGTGGCCCTGAAGTGGCTCGTAATTACAAAATTATTGTTGTAACCATTGTTTGTATTGTCATCTAACAGTAGATTATAACATGCTTAAGTGTTACACGCTTATCGTTACAGTATCTGATTGTCAGAATTCATTGTTGTTGCAAGTAGGTGGCCGGAGCCTCAATAAAATAGGAGAAAATTGGAGAATGGTTCACTAAGAGACGGAGTATGTTTTATTGCAAAGGTTTGGTCGGTTTTTTTTTACGGTACACGAATCCAAACTAAATTATCAGCCCCACGACGATAAAAGGGACAATTATGTGTTCGTTAACACCATGGTAACTAGGGACGACGCTAAGGGGGGGGGGCGAGAGGGGGCGCCCGCCCCCCTAAATTTTTGGCTGCTTCCCCCCCTGGCTAATATTGCTGCCCCACTGCCGCCTCCCCAGTAAAGTGATTCTAGCGTCGTCCCTGATGGTAACTAAGTGATTGAATGATTAATGTTAACCGAGGTGGGGCCAAGTGAGAAGGTATGCGCTGACTGAGTAAACGAAGTGAACGAAAATCAGTGTCAAACCGTGTCAATTTCGCTGACGTAACGGCTAATTTGGCAATGGAAAAGATGAAAATTATGAATGAGAAAATTTATAGACATAAAATTTCTCAAGAAAAAAAGGTACAGATGACGATTACACCGTCTGATCTTTGCTTCATTCACAGTCCTCTGAAAGTAGTGATAGCCACCCAAAACCAAACTGGTATAAGAGAAGCCGCCAAGTTTCAAAAAACGGTCGGCCTTTCAAAGTAGTGATATCATTCAACTAGGGAAAGGCCGTCAAGGTTAATCCTATTAGCCAAGTTAATCGCACCGAATAATACTTTGGACGTTAAATGAAAACTTGAAGAGGACGGTACACGAACTCCTACTGAATTATCTGCCCCACGACGATAAAAGGGTATGCTTGTTATTAATTTATTTGGAAGCATTAGTGAAACGGACATTTGATTTTACGTAGAATTACTGTTCTCAAGTTAATTCTCATAGGGTGGAAAGCCACGTCTACAGCTCATTAGGGAAAGTTGCTAGATCTAAATTTCGGCAGAGGTAAAGCGTCATATGTGGAAATATACCTGTTTCGAAAATGGGGGTCGCAGCTACAGCACGTGGCCCTCAAGTGGCTCGTACGTGCCAAATTATTGTTGTAACAGGTAAAGGTGATAATTAGACCGTGAAATTCTCTGTACATTTACAAGCCTATGCAAGTTCTGACCGTGTCAATTTCACTGGCGTAACAGCTAATTGGACCACGGCAAATGTGAAAATTATGAATGAGCAAATTTCTGACCATAAAATTCCTCCAGGCAGAAAAGGTAGAGGGGACGATTAAACCGTTTGATCCTTCGTTCGTTCACAGTCCTATGAAAGCTGTGATATCCACCCAAAACCAAAACTGGTATAAGAGAAGCCACCAAGTTTCAAAAAAGGATCGGCCTTTCAAAGTAGTGATATCATTCAACCAGGGAATGGCGCCAAGGTTAATCCTGTTAGCCAAGTTAATCACACCTAATAATACCTTGGGCGTTAAATGAAAACTTGAACATTGCTACCGCCAGTAGCAATGTTCTAGTTTTCATTTAAATTTCGAACTATTAGTAGGTGGGATTAACTTGGCTAACAGGATTAACCTTGGCCGCCTTTCCCTGGTTAAATGATATCACTACTTTGAAAGGCCGACCCTTTTTTGAAACTTGGCGGCTTCTCTTATACCAGTTTTGGTTTTGGGTGGAGTACCTTTTACTTGTAAAAAGTGAAGCAATTGCTTCGGATTATATTCATAAGAAAAGTGAAGGAAAAGGTTTTGCTTTTATGCAGAAGTGTTTGTTTGCTTCTAAGTAAAATGTTTTACTCGTTTCGTAATCATAAAACGAAGACGTTGCTTCAAACTTGAAGGATTTGCTTCCAGAAAAATGCATCTAGTCCGGAGAAACTTTTTTGCAAGACTCTAGCTTTTCCCAGTTGAACCTTCATTTGCAGTGTGTGTACTGAGTGGTGTATTTGTTATAGGAGCGTTCACAAACCACGTAACACCTTTTTCTAACAATTTAGACCCGGCCTCCCCCTTTGTAACACTCTTACAAAGTTGGTTGGTGCGGATGTTGAGGGAATCTCGGTTCTTCTTCTCTCACTTGGCATGAATTTCATCCTGGTCTACCTACCCGACAGTTTTGATGGGCAGCTCGTTGGCAGGGTGGCATCATACATTGTATCCTCGGTCAAATCGCAGTACCAGAATGTTCTTTTGGGGGATTTAAATTTGTCGACAATTGACTGGAACCTTCTTACTGCAACAAATAATCACCACCGTGTACAGCTTGATACTGTTGCTACACTCAGAATGCACCAGCATGTCCAGTTTCCCACTAGAGGCAACAAAACTTTGGATCTACTTTTGTCTGTGGACTACCGACTTATTTTTGGGGTCTGCGAGGTCACCAATCTGGGCACTAGCGACCATAGTATGGTCGAGTTTAGTGTTAACTGTGGGAAATTTGCTACCGAGATTCCAAACAGATCCAGGGGCAAACTTGATTATTCCCTACTCCGTACCTGTCTTGCATCGGTGGATTGGAAATTTTTACTCCCCCTGCTGGGTGTCCCTATTCATGCAGTTTGGGCAGGTTTCACGCGGCTTTTTGACTTTCATATTGATTTGTGTACTACTAGGGTGCCATTCCAAGCTTCAAGTAAATGCAGGCTTCCAGTCTTTCTGCGTAGAGCGACTAGAAAGAAGTTGTCACTTTGGCATAAACTCAAAGCAGACCCTTTGTCAACCGCCCTTAAGGCCTCGTACGCAAATTGTAGGATAGAGTATTCGAGGTTGGTTGACAATTGGCGAAACCATTACGAAAGAAAGGTAGTACTTGAGGGAAACCTCTCTGCCTTGTTTCGCCTGTACAGACGTCATACTCGATCAGCTTGTACGTTGCCACCATTTTTGAAGGGAGGAGCTTATCTTTATGAGCACGAGTCTAACGCTAACCTGTTAAATGAAATTTTTGCTGCAAATGGCATCCTTGATGATGGCTCCATTACTGTGCCGAATGATCCGCAACCTTATCCTTGTCAACATCTGGACGATGTCAGTTTTTCAGGTGCGCGGGTGCAAGCTGCTCTGGATCGACTTCGACCAAGCCATGCTGTGGGCCCGGATGGATACTCTGCATTCCCTTTTAAAAATGTTAAACAGGAGTTAGTTAATGCCTTTGTTTTCATCTTCTCGCTTTCGTTTGAGCAGCGAAAACTACCTTCTGTATGGAAGACGGCTACCATCGTGCCTATCTACAAAAAGGGAAATGCATCGGATCCAAATAACTACCGCCCAATAGCTCTCACCTCGGTTGCCTGTAAAGTCATGGAGTCAATTATCCGTGAGGATGTATTGTTTTTTTTTGAAGCAAACGACTTGTTAAATCCTGATCAATTTAGCTTTTTGCCAAAGCGTTCCACCACGATGCAATTATTGTTAGCACTGGATAAATGGACTTCGGCACTTGATTTAGGTATTCCTACGGACGTCGTCTACTTCGACTTCCAGAAGGCTTTTAAATCCGTGGTGCACAGCAAACTGCAATTTAAATTGGCTGAAATTGGAATCTGTGGAACACTGTTGGCTTGGATCGCTGATTTCCTTTCTGGGCGAACGCAGCGGGTCCTGGTTGCGCAAGCTTTCTCATCATCACTCCCTACCATCAGTGGGGTTCCTCAGGGATCCGTACTAGGACCCTTGCTTTTTGTCATTTTTCTAAATGACTTAACAAATGCACGTACAACAACTGACAAACCAAAATTCAAATTCGCCGATGATCTGAAGATTGGTGATGAGGTTTTGGATGAAACTGGCTCCAAATTCCTTTCTTCCCAGATTGGCACAGTGACTGAGTGGTCGGAATGTTGGCAATTACCACTCGCTACATCAAAATACTGTACATTTCATGTTGGCCGACAGAACTTAAAACATTCGTACTATCTGGCTAATTGCAAGCTGAATTCAGTGCAATACATTAAAGATCTGGGCATCAATTTCAACTTTGACCTTAAGTCATCCATCCACTGTAGGCTGATAACTACTTCAGCCTTTGCCAGACTTGCAATTGTTAAGAGGTGTTTTGTGTCCTCGAATAGGCTTACGTTGGTTTGGGCTTTCAAGGTATATGTGCGACGCCGTCATGTTGCACGCTTTGTACGTCGTGTCACGAGACACGAGGAGGAGATTTGCGTCCGCGTTGTTGCCATGGTTACTACGTATAGACAACTTGAAAGCCACATTCTCAAGTAAAGGCGAGAAGCAGCCAGCAGATTAACCAAGTGAAAGCTAGTCAGCGAGAAATTTGTCGTTGCATAAACGAGCCCTAACATGGGGCGAGAGCGGAAACGTCAGCAAGATAATAAAGTTTACTCGGAGGATAAAACCCACACATAAAAAAACTCTAGATTAAGCGAGCTAAGGCGACTCCGAAACATTTGAATCGTAAAAAATTCCAAATCTTAACCACACGCAACGCAATAACGGTACGTTTACAATCTAAATGCGATGTTTGCAGAGTAAGCTTAAGGGAATAACTTCTCGTCCGATATAACTCCCAACTCCCAACAGAAGACGCACACTCTTTTTTGACACTGTCGAGTCTCATTCCTCCATCCAACTGCCATCTCCGATTACGCCTGCCGACATGACGGGTAAATCGTTGCAGACGACACTCTTTAAAGAACCAAATGCACCGAATAGTTTATCAACACTTCCCGAACTTCATTATCTTTCTGCGAGTCTACTAAACCGTCTGGACGAATTCAGGTTGGAAAAAGACATCGATCTCGAAGAAATTAGTGCCAAGATGGCGAATATCACTCCACAAATCAACACCGAATTGGATTCTCGCTTCGACAACTTCAAAACGCTTTTCGAGAAATGGACATCGGATTTCTTTGCCAAACAAACCCTCATGCTAAACGACTTTACAAATGGAATTTCAAAGGAAATGGAAACACATGTGAAAAAAATTCAACAGTTATTTAGTTCACGGCCTGAAGAAGCTGCAAAAGCGGCCAATGCCCAGACCCAAGACGATGGAACAGTACTTACTCGAGTGATAAATTCTACAGAAAATTCAAATCTCTTGATTAAACTACGATCTTCTGAAAACTCTGACATTGAGCTCCTATCTGCTCATTTGGACAAGGATGTCAAGAAAGTTGTCACGAATACAAATCCATCTAGCACTAACTTGCCTTTCTCTGACCAACTCCACAGAAATATCACCACAAGAAGGGGAAGAGGAAGGAGGAAGTGTGGCAGTGCCGAAAAAGTGCACCAGTACCCCAAGTGCGCTGGAAACAGTCATCCTGGCGAAGCACCAACCGGTATAAAAAAGCCTAATATAAATGAACTCTGCTGCGAGGCTAAAAACAAGTTAAAAGAACTTGATGAGATGGCAAAGGCTGACAAAAGGAACGGCCATTCTACTTCGGATATCGTTGAACAAATGAAAAGCACTGTACTTACACACTCGTGGGCATGGCAAATCACTATAATCGGCGATTCCCATGTAAGAAATCTACGAGGAAGCAGCCACATTGGGTCGAAGACGTGGACTATCCCTGGTTTTAAAACGTGCCATCTTGCCTCAGAACTGGAACTCGTTCTTACAAACAGTGACCCCACAGGCACTTTCATCATTTCGGCAGGCTCAAACGATATTGAAGATATTGGGTTGCCACCACGTCTAGGTGTGGCAAATGTGGAATCTGACAAGAAGGTTGTTCATGTTAATTTCCTTCTTAGACTCGTGTGTGGAAAACAATTTTTCGCTTATATCTGTCGATAAGCAACTCTGGGAGGATCATACTATGATGGCAAGAGACTGCATTCATCTTACAGCTAAAGGTAAGGCTGCCCTGCAGTTGGAGATTCTCCGTACCCATGCAGCTCCGGAAAACGATATTGCTTAACGGGTGATCTTGCCAGTGCCAACACCTTACAACACTCGCCTACTTATCATCTTACCTGCATTTCCTTCAATGCTAGAAGCATTAGCCGGAATATTGGCTCCCTGCGCTCACTTATAAATAGAAACATTTTTGACCTTTTTTTTATTGTCGAGTCATGGTTGACTGCAAATTTTACTGACGCAATGATTGTGGATCCTAGACTATATACTGTAATTAGACGTGATAGGGGTGGTAGGGGGGGGGGAGGGGTCCTCATTATTCACAGGGTGGAACTACCACTGGTTTTGGTTAACACAGCCCCCACCTCCGAATGCATTACCATGTCCATGCCAACCCACCAAATTACTTTCATTTTGGGGTATCTACCAAACAGTAACTGTAAGAGCGAAATCCTAAACCTCTGCGAATCTATCGTCGAAAATTTTAACCCTGAACATTCAAACATCGTACTAGGTGATTACAACCTTTCGACGGTCAACTGGGATCTAAATTGTGCCAGTGACGCAAACCACAGATATTTTCTTGATCTTATTGCTTCACTCGGTCTGAGTCAATTAGTGGACAAACCAACCAGAGGGGAGAATACACTTGACCTTATTTTTTCAAACGACGATCGCCTGGTTTTTGACATCTATGTGGGTGCACACATCGGAAACAGCGACCACTGTGCCGTCAACTTCTCTCTAAATTTAACCTATTCAGATAAGAAAGCTTTTTTAAATTCTAAACCCATTGGTTTCTTACACAAGGGGAAGATCGATATGAATAGTCTCCGTGCGTCACTCTCGGGCGTTGACTAGGAAAAACTGATTTTCGATATTCACCAAGATATTGGGGATGCTTGGTCATGCTTTCAAAAGGTACTTGCTGGCCATGTGGCTTTAAGCCAAAACCAGCCACACGCTGCTTCAACACAAAGTTTAAAAAAAAATCCTACACCAAGCCATATACGGAAGCTCCAAAGAGTTAAACTTAAAAAATGGCGAAATTGTAAGAAACTCCACAGCAATGAAGCCCTACTTGCTTACAAAAACGCCCAGATTGAATATTCGAATGCTGTTGAAGCATGGCATTCGGCTAACGAAATTTCGACCCTCCGTGAGGGAAGCCAGGCTGCTCTTTTTAAACTTTTTTAGGAAACAAAATTCTAAATCGCGCAAGATACCACCTCTGAAATCTGTAAATTCAATCCTTACAAACAGTCAGGACAAAGCACAATTGTTTTGTGATATATTTGCGTCAAATAGTATTTTAGATGACGAATCTACCGTCACTGCCAGACGTCAGTTAACTACTTTGGGTGTTTCGTGCCCACAACTGTTTTTACACCAGAATTGGTTTTGAAATCTCTGCACAAGTTAAAACCAAGTAAGTCATGTGGCCCGGACGGTTTTTCTGCGTTCCTTTTTAAAGAAATTGCGCAAAATATCATCTACCCATTATCTAGGTTGTTTTCCATTTCTTACTCTCAGGGCAAATTGCCAGAATCTTGGCTCAAGGCAAATGTAGTCCCCGTTTTCAAAAAGGGATCTACATCTGATCCGTCTAATTACAGACCGATCGCGCTTACTAACGTGGCTTGTAAAACTATGGAATCTATCATTCGCGACACCTTGCTAAATTTGTTTGACAAGTACTCTATCATCAAAAGCGATCAGTTCGGTTTTCTCCCAGGCAGATCAGCGACACACCAATTGCTGGCTGTACTCGAGAGATGTATGAGCGCGCGGGATCTTGGAATACCATTGGACTTAGTATACTTCGACTTTAAAAAGGCATTTGAGTCAGTCATTCACCGAAAACTCCTCCTGAAATTGGAGGGGTGTGGTATTACCGGTGACTTTGGAAAGTGGCTAGAATCTTTCCTGGCTGACAGAACTCAACGGGTAATCGTGGACGATACATCCTCGTCCTGGACAAGTGTTCCTAGTGGTGTCCCTCAGGGATCTGTCCTGGGCCCAATTCTCTTTCTGATCTACTTAAATGATCTTGACCTTACCGGGGAAAACAGTTTCGGGTATAAATTTGCCGATGATTTGAAAATTGGATCCGAAATTCTATCTGTTGGTTGCAACCGTGCATTGGAGACCAAAATTCTTAAAGTTGTACAGTGGTCCCATACATAGCAACTTCCACTCTCTATCCTCAAATGCCACACCCTACGTGTTGGAAACGATGAGCCACAAAATGGCTACCTGCTTGCAGATAACTTACTACCAACTTCCACCGAGGTTCGCGACCTCGGTATTTGCCTTACAAGTGACCTTAAATCATCACTACATTGTAGCAAGATCTGCGCTACAGCCTTTTCACGATCGGCAATCGTTAACAGATGCTTTAAATCAGGAAACATCTCTGCAAAGATTTGGGCTTATAAGGTATTTGTTCGACCCCTGTTGGAGTTTGCCACCCCAGTCTGGTCCCCTTATTTAGTTCGTGACAGTGATTTGCTTGAACTCGTGCAGAGGCGATTCGCAAAGGCTCTCCCAGGATTCAGAGAATTTTGCTATGAGGAAAGACTACGCAGGTCTGGCCTCGAAACACTCGAATTTCGTAGACTGAAATTTGACCTCATAATGGTGTACAAGATCCTTCACGGTTTAGTTGGTATCGATCTTCCTCTTTTTGATTTGACCCCATTAAGCATCAACACCCGTGGTCATGGCTGGAAATTATCATTCCCGGCTTCCCGACTTGACTGTCGGCGAAATTTTTTCTCTGTTCGGACTGTCCCCATTTGGAACGCTCTTCCAGAGGAAGTGGTAGATGCCCCAAATCTAAACTTTTTTAAACGACGCCTCAAGTACCCAGACCTTGTTACATTTCTTAAGCGTCCAATTCCGACACATTAGTCATTCTTTTTACTAAAATTTTCAAGGACCAGTGTAAGTGGCTCACCACCCTTCTGACCTCCTACCACTCCATTATTATTATTATATATTATGTCAAAAAGAGGCATATCCACACCAACTACGCCATGAATAATTATATGGTCAGTAAAAATCATAAGATCAATTTTGTTTCTCCGTAGTTCAAGTGAGTCAAGTTTAAGGATCTGCAGACGTCTTCCATGAGACAGGCTGCGTAAACCAGGCAATGCCTTGGTAAATCGTCGCTCATAGGCATCTATACAGACCAGGGTGGGACCCTGGCAAAGTACTACGGGGGGCACGGGGGACACTGTGGACTTGGCTTTTTTCGGCTTGGTCTCTGCAGGGATGAACACTCGTGGTCATTGTTGGAAACTGTCTGTACAGAAGGCACATACAAATTGTCGTTTAAAAATATGGAACGCTCCTAGAGAAATTACTGCCGACAACCCACGTTGCGTGGCTTTTGCCGCATGTTAAAGCTCGAAAATCTAACACTTTTCTTGAAACACCCTACAGCTGAAACTGTTTAGCTGGCCACGATATCGCATCGATGCTAAAGACTTACTAGGATCGGTATTAGCGGTCTCACCACCCTTCCGTAGTCCTTCCTTACTATGGAAATAGTTTTTATTATTATTATTATTAATTAATTAATTAATTATAGACAATTTAAAAGGCACCTCCTGGTGGGCAATGAGACCACAAGACATCAATAAACACACTATTTTATTTTTTAATTAGGTTAACCGTGTGCTTATTGACGTCTTGTGGTCCTATTACCTCTTAAATTGTCAACCACACAGTAATTGAAGTTCTCTAATTATAGCGCGGCCCAGAGCTGGGTTAGAGGGGGGGGGGGGGATTTCCCCAAAATGTTGGGAAATTTTTAGTAAATCCATATTAAAATTTTGCAAAATGCTGAACTTTGGACCCAGTATAATCAGCAACGGTTTTAAGACCTTAGTTTTAGGTTTGCTTGCGTTTGATGGGTGAACCGTGGCCACCAAACGCAGGTGAGCCCCTGCACCCCTGCCAGGCTGACTCTATGGTGTACACGCCATTGCGTCGCTGGACAGCCTGTGCCGCATCAAGGTCATGAAGTTAATAAGGGGACCAAAAGGGGCTAGCGACGTTGAATGCCCAATCACTAATTTTGCGGTCACCGGATGAAAAGCATCTGTTAACCAAAGCTGCGGTTGCATACGCAGATGCTATGACAGAGCAGGCTGAACTTAAGTCCATTACAAAACCCCAGGGTCGGACTGAGTTGTTTTTTTGCATCTGTCAGACAGTCAAAAAAATGGCACTGGCCTGAGAGGGGGGGAGGGGAGATTCCAGTTCTTTTAAAATGTGTAAATTACATAAACCAAGTAAGTTTTTTTTGAGGGCCGGAGGAATTGAGGCTTTAAAGTGTTTGGCTATCGACGCTGGTATGGTAACATTATTTTGCAAGATAAATACACTTTATTGAAAAAAATTCATAAATTCATTACAAATTTCACTGCAGATGGGCGGACCCTACTGGGTGCAATTGTATGAACGGGAAGAAGGGAGAGTATGACCAACACTTTGTCCAATATAAAGTGTATATCTTGCTAAGTGAGGCAGAGGCGTACGCATAGGGGGGGGGGGGG
>JAHWFP010012113.1:35797-59986 GCA_023313725.1 Lithobius niger | reverse complement strand
TTTTTTATTGCATGAAAAATACTCGAAGTTTGAATTAACAAACTTGTATGAGCAGCAATAAATGTACAAGTTTTATACATGACAATTACATTATACATATATGAAATAAGAAACAATTACAATTAAAACTAATACATTTTAATAACACAATAAGTCGACGAGTACCTTTAATAATCTTTAAAATTAATTTTGTAATTTATATTTTTTAACTAATTCAGTCTTAAGATTTCGTTTTAATTCAGCTTTGGACTGATATTCTAACATATTCTTATTTAATTTATTATATATATTCGGTATGTAATAATTCTTATTTCTTGTTCCATATGTATTGTTCCATTGTGGTAATTTAAATTTCTGTGATGTTGTTCTCAAACGATTACTTTTTGTTTCATCATATATTTTATATTTATTTTGATAATAGTTTTTTACAATTATTATATAATCCTTTAAATCTGTTATTTTTAGAATATTATGTTTTATGTATATTTCATTAGTTCTTTCTTGATTATTCCCGAACAGGACCTTAATTGCCTTATTTTGTACTTTTTGAAGTCTTTGTATTAAATAATCAGCTGCAAAACCATAAATTTCAATTCCATAGCGTAAAATACTACTTATCCATGCTTCATATAAAATTTTTTTATTTTTATTAGACAAAATGTATTTAACATTATATAACTTTGGTATGATTTGTCTAAGTTTTGTTATTATTCTTAAAATCTGTTGTTTAAAGTTCCAATACATGTCAATTTCTAATCCTAAATATTTTGTTACAATTTTAGTTTCAATTTCTTTGCAGGTTTCATTACAACTATTATCACTTATTCCGGACTTAATTTTTTTACACTGTTCAGAATGTGTTATTATTCTTGCCTTTTGTTTATTTTTCATTTTTGGTACTGTTATTTCAAGGTATGATGTTTTTTCTTCACTAATATATAGTTCATTTTCCATTAACCATCCATTAATCATGTCAAAGTCCTTTTGTAAGTTGCTGATCATATCAGTATAATTTGTATTTATTGAAATTAAGATTGTATCATCTGCAAACATATAAACTTTAGATTTTTTAACAAATTTATCGATATCATTTACATATATTAAGAAAAGTAGTGGTCCCAATACGGATCCTTGCGGTACTCCATATGTGATATTTGTATAACTGCTGTAGTTTTCCTTTATCTTAACTGTTGATTTTCTATTTGTTAGATAGCTTTTTATTAAATTGTAAATTTTTCCACGCAGACCAATGTTTTCACATTTCTTCAATAATATTGTTGGATCAAAAGAATCAAAAGCTTTTTGCAAGTCAATGAAAACAGCACCTACATATTTTTTTTCATCTAGAGCCTTTGTTATTGTTTCATTTAATTCGATTAATAGATCAGATGTACCTTTATTTTTAGTGTATCCAAATTGTATGTTATTTAATAATTTAAACTTTTCAATGTATTCAGTTATTTTTTTTGAAAAGAATCTTTCGATTATTTTATCAATAATAGATAATAAAGAGATTGGTCTGTAATTATTAAAGTTATTTGCTTCACCTTTTTTAAAAATTGGTCTCAGCACTTGGATTTTTAATTGATCTGGCCATATTTCTTTTTCAATCATCCTATTTATCAGTTTACAAATAAAAATTGCTGTATTATCTTCTGATTTTTTAAAATTTTCTGTATTAGAACCATCCATGCCTGTTGCCATAATAATAATAATAATAATAATAATAATAATTTTATTTATTTATTTATTTAAAGGGGGCAAAAATTGCACGAAATTCGTAAGAATTTGTGAGTGCAAGGATACATTATGAAAACTATACAAAAAAAAAACATTATATGTTTAGGAAACAAAGTAACCCAAAGTACACAAATATTTTCAGTAGCAAACATGTATTTTGTAAAAATTAAAGTATGACTATTTTAGTACACGTGGATGAAGGATCCAATTTTTAATTTCTTTTTTAATTTTGTATTTGTTATTTATTTTTCTTAGCTCTGAGGGTAATTCATTAAACGTATGTGGTATTATATACGCAAGATTTCTTTTACCATATGAATTTTTCCATGCCGGTTCAATGAGCCATTTATTATTGTTTCTTGATGGTCGGTTTGTTAGTATTTTAAAATACGATTTATAATAATTTTGTGTTAAAATTGTGTATTTCATAAACTGCCTAAAGGTAAAAATATTTTGTTCTGAAAATATTGTTGCTGCCCTTTGTTGCTTTGTTTTGGATAGATTGTATGCGTTCAATCAAACCAGATGAAGTTGTGCCATAAATGCAGCAAGCGTATCGGCTTATTGACATTACTAGAGCTTCCAATAATTGTTTCTTTAGTTTAATATTTAACAAATTGCGTATACTGTAGAAAATTGGTATTACTTTTCGTAAACGATTAATTAAACAATCAATATGATCATAAAATTTCCAGTTGCAGTCTAGATTCAGCCCGAGGTATTTTGCATTTTGTACTTTGCTGATCTTTTCACAATAGCAGAGGTCATGATTTGTACAATTATTTATATGTTTAGTAATTTTAATATCAGCTTCATTATCAGTTGTTAAATGAGAAGTTTTTATATGCATGAAACAAGTTTTTTCAACACTAATGTACAAGTCATTTTGACTTAGATAGCAGTTAATCATATCAAAGTCTAACTGTAAATTTTTTATCATTTTCTTAACATCGTAATGTATTGACAGCATAAAGATGTCATCAGCATAAAGCGTTAAATATGTGTTCCATGCAAATTCTTGAATATCATTTATGTAAATAAGAAATAATAGTGGATCTAGAATTGAACCTTGGGGAACACCAAATTGAACATCTTTCCAGTCACTGCAAACATTGTCAATTTTAACGCAACATTTGCGATTTGTTAGGTAATTATTTAAAATGTTCAGAATTTTCCGAATAATTTTCAGAATAATAATAATAATAATTTTATTCAGCAAACAAGACAACGCATGAAGCTGCTAGAACTTGTATGTGCACTGAAGGGCAATACAAACAACATTTATGAAAGAGAGAAAATTTGATATATCGTTACATCTGAGACATTGATGTAATTGGTAATTTAGTCTAAATGAATGTATCAGCATTAATTTTACAATAAAAAATATATGTAAAGGGTAAATCATTATATAATAAAATACAATGGTGTTACATTTAGGTAAGTCCCAATATGCAGTTTTTTACACATTTTCTCATCTTATTAGCACTGGTAATATATCTTAAACAGGTGGGATTTCGTTGAATAAGGATGGAATCATAAAAGATATGACTGTTTTACCATATGAATTTCTCCAAGGTGGAGTCTGCAACCATGCATTGTTGGTTCTTGAGGGTCTTAGGTTCAAGGTTTTATAAGTGGGATCACAGTAAGTATTCGCAATGATTGTATACTTGTAGAGCTGCTGAAAATTGAATAATTGATTTTCAAGATAAATGTCCTTTGTAGTTTTTCCGTTTCTTTTGCCAAAAAGCACTTTTACTGTCTTGTTAATTGTTCTTTGAAGCCTCTCAATTAAATTAGCAGAAGTTGATCCAAATATGTTGCATGCAATCTAACTTTGGATAGGATTAAGGCTGTACCAAACCGAACAAACCGAACAGAGGGTGTTCGGTCTTTCAAACACAAAATACCAAACCGAACACATTTTCACTTCTAATCGACGGATTTTGATGTTTGAATACACCATTTTGAAGGTTTTTTCGCAGCTTTCCGTTGGTCCAAACCACAAGTTCCTAGCTCGAACGGTTCAGAAGTTATAAGGGAAAATGTAAAAGTAGTGGAGATTTTTTTAAAGTTTAAACAGAGTTTCAATAACTATGGACTTAAAAGTCCATGTGAAAATACCTACATTTGTTAAGAAACTTGTGCTCTGATGAATCCTTGTGAATTGAGTTCTTCTACATTTTAGTTTAAGATAGATAGGTTTAGTACATTTTTGTTCGGTTCGGAAGTGTTCGGCTTATTTAAGGTTTGTTCGGTTTGGTTCGGTTCGGCTGAAAAATTCCCGTTCGGTACAGCCTTAGATAGGATACAAGCTTCATACAGAGTTTTTTTTTACAGTTTTGTTTATACAATCCTTGATCATATGTAGCATTGGGGTTATTTGTCTGATTTTTCGTATTAAAGTTTCAATATGATCATAAAATTTCCAATTATGATTATTTTCAAGGCCAAGGTACTTTGTTTTTGTGGTTTGGTTTAATTTTTTGCAGGTGCAAATATTTTTTTTAGCAGCCGATGTTATGCAGATATATAGAACAATGTTTTTTGATCATATAATAATAATAATAATAATAATTTTTTTTTTTTTTTTTATAATAATAATATAATTTTATTTCATTTTATGTTACAGCAACAACACCACAAATCTATTCAATATATAGCGACACATAAAATGATGATTAATACAAATACAATAAATTAATACGAAAACAAAAGCCAAAACCTATTTTACAAAAGGAGATGCACGAAGGGCATCTAAGCCCTTGTATGTGCTATCTCATACCTCAGTTAGTATATTATGTTATCTAAAGTACCCCTTCCTTAAATCAATCTTCATTTATCATTAATGGGTTTTTTGTTATTCTGTTTAATTCACTAAACGTACTACACTTATCAAAACCTACGTCCAAGTTATTAAATGTATTTGCAATGTAATAGTACGAATTTTTTTTGCCGTATTCATTTCTAATTTTCGGTAATGTAAATTTTCTTTTATTCTTTCTATTTAACGACCTAGTGTTCAACATCTTTTGTAAAATGCTTTGTTTGAAAAAATATTTTTTAATAATGACCGAATTTTTTAACCTCATTATGTTTAAAATTTTATTCCTTACAAGCAATTCCTTTGTTTTTTCCTCCGAATTTATTTTTTTGAAAAGTATTTTCACTGCTTTATTTTGTATACTTTGTAATTTATCCATCATATATTTACTGCAATTTCCATAAACCTCAATCCCATATCTCAAGTGTGAATCAATCCATGCGTAATAAATTGTTAGTAGATTTTTTTACTAAGTATATCTTTTAATGTATATAATTTTGGTAAAATGCTTCTTATTTTTTTTATTAGTATAGTTATGTGATTATTAAAGTTCAATCTATCATCTAAATTTATTCCAAGATATTTGTAAGAATTAACTTTCTTAATTTCTATACATGTCTTGTTACACAATGTTACATCTGTTGTAGTGTGGTTTATGAAACATTTTTCAGTATGCAAAAAAATCTTCTCTTTATTTTCATTAATCATATGAGCAGTTTTTATCTCCATCCAAACAGTTTTTTCTTCATTAATAAATAATTCATTTTCTAAAAGCCAATTTTGTACTTTATTTATATCACTTTGTAAGTTTTTTACCATAATTCTTTTATTATAGTGAATTGATACAATTGCTATATCATCTGCAAAAAGTACCATTTTTGTATATTCAAGAATTTTTTCTATTTCGTTAATGTATATTAAAAATAAAAGTGGTCCCAGGTTTGATCCCTGTGGAACACCAATCTTCATATTAGAAAGGTTACTATGCATATTTTTAATTCTAGTGCAAAATTTTCTATTTCTCATGTAGCTTTTAAGGATGTTCTCCATTTTCCCTCTTAAACCAAACATGTTACATTTTTGTAATAATTTGTTATGATTTACCGTATCAAACGCCTTTTGTAGATCAATGAATGCTATTCCTACATATTTACCAATGTTCAAAGCTTCAGATACCCAGTCATTTAATGTACAGAGAGCATCAGTTGTATTTTTATTTTTTGTGAATCCATACTGATTTTTACTTAGTATCTCATTTTTTCCTAAGTAGTTGGTTATTCTGTTGTTAAATAGTTTTTCGATGATTTTATCAATAGCTGGTAATAAAGAAATAGGTCTATAGTTAATAAATTCATTCTTTTTTTCCTTTTTTATATATTGGTCTTATTACTTGTACTTTACAATTCTCTGGCCATTTTTCCCATTTTAGTATACTGTTAATTAATTTTTCTAGAAAAATGGATGTTTCTTCTTCTGTTTCCCTTAAATGTTTCATCGAAACCCCATCAAAACCCATTGCTTTTTTAACCTTTATTTCTTTTAAAGTATTTTTTATTTCAATTTTATCAAAATCAATTATTCCCATAGACGTTACATTTTTATTAACATTACCCCCTTGCTTATCCATTTCTTTCAAAGTTTGTTTCATCATTACATATTTCAAACTAATTTTTTGAACCACTGATTCGTAATGTTCATTAAATTTATTACATAGTTCATTTAAATTTATATTTTTGAATTCATTTATAATTGCCACATCGTTATCATGTGTTTTATAAATGCCCGTCATTTCATCAATTTTCCTCCACATACTTTTAATGTTATTTTTACTTTCATTGATTTTTGTTTCAAAGAAACTGTATTTTGCTTTTAGAATTTCTTTATGCACCAATTTCTTCTGTGATTTGTAGTCATTTATTAATTTAATATTTTCAAAAGTTGTGCTATTTTTATTTTTTATTTTTTTCCATAGTAAATTTTTGCTTCTAATCATTTTTGCTAATTTAATGTTCATCCATTTATTCTTAAATTTTAAATTGTTTTCGTTGTCAATCTTCTTGTCAATTTTTTTCTTATATGCATTATAAATACCATTTAGTAATTCAATAATTTTATTGTAGATTTCATCCGGTTGTTCTAGACTGCTTAGTATTTCTTCCCAATTTATCTCTTTTATTGCAGCAATGATTTCTTTGTCGTCATAAATAAAAAAAGGTTCTTCTTCCTTCCTCTTCTCATTTGTTTCCTCCTTTGTATTATTATGCCCTATTCTGCTCTTCTCATTTCTATTAATTTCAATCATGATAAAAATCAAATAATGATCTGCTATTTTTCTTTCGATCACTCCATTCCTTATTTTTGCATCTATTACTCTACTGAAAACATGGTCCAAGCAAGCCTCAACAACCTTACCTTCTCTCAATTCACTTCTTGTTGGGCTTATGTTTGTCATTTCAAATCCATGTTCAGCCAAAAGATTTAAATATTTATTACAGATTAATTGATCGTAAGTGCTAATTATTTCCTTTTTATCCTCCAGAATATCAATATTTACATCTCCTATTAAAATCAGATTTTTTTCTTGTATGTTATTTTTTAGGTATCCCTTTAAATCTTTCAAAGGGATTATTATAATAATAATAACAATAATAATAGTAATAATAATATAATAATAATAATAATAAGTTTGTTGCATACATTACTTGCAACTGGTATGGAAAGGGCCACGTAGGCCACTTGACAACCAACCAACATTCAAAGACGATGACAGTACCGTAGTTTCTGCTTTTTAGCTTGTAACGACCAGTCCGGTTTTGTGCTTAAGTTAACACCAGCAACGTGCCTTTCCACAGACTGTTCCCTATTGATGAGCCCAAACACGATTGAAAAAGTCTATCTGTATATCTCTGGGTGACAGCAGCATTATTTTGTGCGATCAACAGCTATTAATAGGCCTAAATCTGGATGCGTAAATTTAGTAGCATGGAGCCCCAAAGACGCAGTAGTTTCTGTTGCTTAGCTTGCTGAAACCAGTCCAGTTTTGTGCGTAATAAAAATAACTTATTACCAGCAAAGAAAAGCTGAGCGTTCCCTGGGGACCTGAAAACAGCAAGAAAAGGCAAAGTACAGCCTAGAAATAGCATCCTGTCTTACAAGCTTAGACAAGAGATCACGTTACACTTTCCATCTACGTACATATGGAGGTCTAAAAATCGCTTGTTGTAGTTGTTTCTCAATGGATAATTCTGTTAAACTTTATATTTTTAAGACCCATTTACTAACGTTATAAAGTTAATTCACTGTACTACCTTAGAGGCTAATATCCACTTACCTTCCATCTTTTCCCTCCATTTCAGGTGGAACATCAAACAAGGATTTTCCTGAGAACTT
The DNA here is from genome assembly GCA_023313725.1 of Lithobius niger. NCBI lineage: Eukaryota > Metazoa > Arthropoda > Chilopoda > Lithobiomorpha > Lithobiidae > Lithobius > Lithobius niger. The sequence goes on along the minus strand of JAHWFP010012113.1, from coordinate 52,032 downwards.
TCCCTCCACGTTGACCATCTCGTCTTCCTCCTCAGGAGGAATGTTCAGTCTGTGTTTCTCTATGTTTTCAAAGAAAAAGAGACGGTCTTCCTTTTCAGCCAGTTCTTTCTTCTTTTGCTTAATCATTTTGATGCGTTCCTCTCGGTAATAGTCTTGGAGTTGCCGGTCAAGTTCAGCCTCACGCTGTTGCGTCCATACTTTGTACAGATTTTTTAGACTTTCTATGTCCTTTGTTTCTTGACTTTTAATGGCTTCCGTTACCTAAAAGGGAAATCTGAGATATAGTAAGATTTCTTCTCCCATCCAAAGATAAAATCTATTTTTGCGTGCCTGAGTATAGTCTGGAAATTGGAACAGTAGAAACAAACAGGTCAACTCATAACGATTACCAGTATGCCAGGTAAAGCAAATCTACCTTCCGTCAATGTACATTGGCGTTCATGTACAACTAACAGGAAGGTGGAAGGACAATTGTGTTTTAATAATAAGAGATGTTCATCTTCGCTTGGAATGGAAGTAAGAAGGAAATCTCAGCATTTCTCTTAATACTTCAGTTATTTGTCAGTTTTGTTTTAACTATACACAACTAAACATATTCAGGTCAGGTAAGTTTCAGTTACGGGGTTAGCAAGTTTTTGACATACGACAGGTTTTATCCGGTTTCTTCCATGGTTTAACCGTCATGTCAAATACCCGTTTTTTGTCAATACTTCATTGTAGCAAAAAAGTTAGCCAATTTTAGCCAGTGAGAGAAGCTTTACTAATTTTAGTTTTATGCACTCCAAGCTGCATAACAGAGAGGCTGAAAAGGCAACAAAGCCTGATTGGGCTTAATTATTCCTGATCGATCGTTTTTAAAACAAAATATGCACAATTTCCCGAGCTAAAACACTGCACCCGCATTCTTGCGAATTTTCAACAGACCAACTCACATCTGTCAACTACATTGTCACCGTGGAGATCACCTTTTGAAATCTGCGTTTCTGCCTGGCGTAGCCTCCAATACTTGTCGTGCTCACTTTTCCATTGCTTTGAAAGCCTCTTGGAAAAATCTTCTCTTAGGAGAAAATGAATCCCTAGATTGGAGGGTCCCTGAGTGTTCATGAGAATGGCATCATTTTTAACATGCTGCTGGATGGGAGGGATTCCACGTACTCACAAGTGTCTGGATTTAAGAAAAGTGGAAGTTCTTCCCCAGCCATCGCATGTTTGGTCACCATGTGATGAGTAGCAAAGCTGTTTTCATACACTTCGTTCCTTGTGCTAGCCTTGTGCTGTCTCACCTATGTAAACAGCCCAGCAGCCATCACGTGGTACATAATACACACCTTCTCCCATATTATTAACTTTAGCTAACATTCCATCCTGGTCCCTCATACTCCCATCAACTACCTTCCTTCTTTTCTGTTCGGTAATTATCTAGATTAGGGGCACCACGCTAAATCACTTAATTTTTGTAGTAACCGACGCTACTCTTCATCCTAACACCATTTCGCATCATAAAACCCAGGGGAAAAGGGTGTAAGGTTGTAAAAAAAATTTCAAGAAACGTAAAACGCTAGTTAAAGTAGCGGCGGCGACAGGCATATTGTGAGGGAAGAAGGGTAGCCAGAAAACCCGATTTGCACCTCACTAAAATTTTACGGAAACGTAACCTAACCAAATCTAACCTAACCAACCTAACAAAAAATAACAACAAAACCACACGAAACTGGCAAAAACAAAACAACGAAAGAAAAATTTCAGCAACGTTTGTTGTTGTGAAAATCGGATTTTCCGGCTACCCTGCTTCCCGAATCAAACACCTCACACTATGGCTGCCACCGCCGTAGCTTTAGCGTGTCTGTAACTAGCATTTTACGTCTTTTAAATAATATTTTGAGAAGTTTATAGACGTTTCCCCCAGATTTCATGATGCGGAATGGTGTTAGGATGAAGAGTAGCATCGGTTAGTACAAAAATTAAGTGATTTGGCGTGGTGCCCCTAATCTAGATAATTACCTTCTGTTCTGTACCGCCCTCGTTCGGACTCCGTCCTCGTCTCACCTATGGAAACAACCTCACAGCCATCGAATGGTACACAGTACACACTTTTTTTTTGGAATTAAGATAACCGCCCTGGCCCCTCTTACTCCCATCCTTCTGTCTCTTCTTAAGGAGAGCATCTTTTACGTTGTTGTAATTCCTGAGAAAGGTTTAAAAGCCTTTCAACTCCAAAATTCTTTTCAGGCAGGGCCGGATTAAGGCAAGGACATTAGGGACATTTGTCTCTGGCTCCAAATTTCTAAGGCCCCCCCCGGCCTTGCTGAAACCTTTTTCAGCCTAAAACAAAATTTCTCTCATGATGTTTAACATTAAAAAAAAATTTAAAAAACGAGCAGAAAGTATTGAGCAGTAAAATTCTACAAGGTACGATGAGAATAAGTAAAATTCAAACATACAAAAATTCTTCACCTTCTCTTAATTTTCTTCATTTGCCCCTACATAAGGAGCTGTTTAAGTGGAAGAGAAATATGGGAAGGAGAAGGGGCCCCCTCAAGAATTTTGTCCAGGGCCCCGAGTAACCTTAATCCAGGCTCTCACTTGTTTTCAGGCTCTCACTTGTTCCTTTTAGGTATGTAATTCCGACTTTTATTTCGGTGTTCGCACCAGTCTTGGTCAGACTGAGCAGGAAGATATGACCAAAACTGTAGCCAAACACCGAAACAAAAGTGGACCTAAAAGAAAAAAGTACGAGACTGAAAAGAATTTGGCAGCAGAAAGGCTTCACAATCTTTCTCAGGAATGACAACAACCAAAAAATGTTCTCCTTAATACGAGACAGAAGGTAGTTGATGGGAGAAAGAGGGACCAGGATGGGTTACCTAAGACAATAAAAAGTTAAGTCACATGCGATGGCTGTGAGGCTGTTTACATAGGTGAGATGAGGAAGGGCGTCCGAACGAGGGCAGGATAGCACAGGCCTGACACAAGCAATGAAGTGTATGAAAACATCATCGCTACCCATCATATGGTGATAAAACATGCAGTTGGCTAGGGAAGAACTCCCACTCAACATAAATCCAACGTACCGTATAATAGATACTTGAGAGGACTAGAATCCCTAGCCATTGAGCAGCACATTAAAAACAATGCCATTCTGATGAACACTCAGGAACCCTCCAATCCGTGCATTCGTATTTCCAAGAGACTTTCAAAGCAGTGGAAAAGTGAGAATGACAAGTATTGAAGGCCACGCCAGGCGGCAACGTAGATTTCAAATGGTGATCTCCACAGTAACAATGTAGTTGACAAAAGTTTGAGTTGTGCGAGTGTGCCTGATGAAGACAGACGTGATTCGGTCTGTTGAAAATTTGCAAGAATACTGGTGCAGTATTTTAGTTCTGAAATTGTACGCATTTTGTTTTAATAAACTATCGATCAAGATTGACAAACTTTCAAAGTAGAAGCCATAATTGTATTTCGTATGTGATTACACCTTCGAAATTGTTTCACAGTTAACAGGCTCAAAACTGGACTAGCTTAAGCAAGCTAAAAAGCAGAAACTACTGCAACAAGATGTCTATGGTTACATCCAAAGGGTATTCTCTACCGATGAGCCCAAACAAGGGCAAAACAGTCTGTCTAGAGATCTCTATGGGTGAAAGCAGTTTGATTTTAATTGTTTCACAGTGTTTAAGAATTTTATTATATTTAAAATTAATAGCTTTTGAAGATTTTAGAATTTTTATTTTATGTTGATTAAAAAATTCACTTATAGCTGTAGTCCCTAATACTGCTATTTACCATATTGATTCAGTTTGGACAGTTTAATCTTGATTTTAATGGTTTTCGACACGTTTTGATGGTTTTCACCCGTCACGTCAAAATTTTGTCAGTACTAAGAGCTGATGAACATAACTTTTTCAGTATCACAAACACTTTGGCCACTACTTAATGAAGCAAATGGTCTGCACTAAACACTGGCTTTATGAAAAAATGGAAATTTTAACATTGTCAAAATTAGTTTTTACTAAATTTACCTTCAGTAATTCATAATAAATCACTAGATTTTGGCTTTTCTCTGCTCAAAACAAACATCAACCCTTATTTTTGTGATACCATGGTGCCTGGCGAGTCATTACGGTAAATAATTTTATCACTTGGGAAGAATCCCTGAAATTCAGTTGACTCACTAGACACACTTCTAACATCGACAAAATCAACAGGGCCACGTCTCAGAGAAAGGAGAGCAGCGCGCCTGGCGGACACCGCGTGCAAACGCACGGATGTGACAAAAATAAGGATTGATTTTTGTTTCGAGCAGAGAAAAGCCAACGTCGAGTGATTTAGCATGAATTACTGAAGGGAAGTATTTTGCAGACAGTAAGAAACAAGACACTATTCTGAAAAAGAAAAACTGCCCTGCCTGGGATTCGAACCCAGAACTGCCCACATACAAGGTAGGGTGCTGCAACCATTCCGCTACTGGGAATGGACCCTAGCCACAAGCTTCAGTGAGCTTGGTAGCTGCTTAATCTTTCTCTGTGGTGACTTAAAGGTCTCGAACACATACTATGTAAAGAAGATTAGAGGACACAATTGGAGCTTTCCTGCAAGGCTTATATTCGGCATTGTGGTAATAATATAAATACAGCAAATTTAGTCCATGTTAGTAAGCGAGGGAAGAGGAGTGAGATTATGATAAATAAAATGAAGTAATGACTCCCTTGGAGACCGGGATAACTGACAGCACGGAGAACTTTTACAGCGCACAGACTCCTTACTTGAATGCGTTTTGGACTTACAGGTATGCATAGCTTTACTTAAAGGGCAATTATATCCATTTTGACATGCACGTTTGACTTTTGGATCACTTACACAATAACTAAACACAAGAATTGTGGACAGCAGTGTAGTGGCCAGCTAAGGCCGCCAGATGGTTGAGCTCCTCACAGTCAATACAGCTATCTCAATCGGCTGCGAGTCGAAATCGAAGAGATCCGTCTGTCGGCATTAATTTCTGCGCGTTCCAGCAAAACAATGGCGCCCTCCGTGTCGTGTTTTGGTGATGCAGCAATTAAATTGTTATATCGGACGTACGTAACGTATTCTTACCGCAATTCTTGTGTTTAGTTATCATGTAAGTGATCTAAAGGTCAAACATGCATGTCAAAATGGATGTAATTGCCCTTTAACAACAGCCTTTTCCATGCTGGACTTCTTCAACGACTTGTGCGAATGTTTCCCCAACGACAAAACGAGAACCAGAATTTTCATCGATTGGCGACTATCCTTGACTTTATCAACGGCACTTCCGCTCGCTGTGCCTGGACTTCTCTCCGCCAGAACTGTACGTCCGCCAATTTGGCTGTATCGGAACTGCGATTGGAACTGCTCGCCTTGCGTCTACAATATTAGGGACCCTTCCTGTAGCAAAGGGTAATTTGACTGCATCTGTGACGCTAAACTCTTGAAAATTCATAAGCATGGTACAAAAATTTGAAGCAGATGTGGAAGCAGCACGCTGACCGACGAAACATTGTCCTCTTGGGCAGGCTTAGTGTTAGGCCTAACACTCCCATCAGATTCCTTGCCAGCAAACGAATCATCATCTCCCTGATCAACACCCAAGGACATGTTTTTGTCAAAAACTTACGTAATTCGTTTATGCAATGAATTTTTTGACGAATGCTTCGAGGAATGTTTCAACGAACTTGGGGAATTTGAACGGCTACGTTAGGTTGCTTTTCGATCGGATTTTCACCAAGTCCTAAGGAACTATCGAACTGCGGAGTCGAAAAGTTTAAGACAAATTGCAGTTCCTACATTTTCTACAGGTAGAGTGTAAGTTCCCTGGGGTTTTAAATGGGAATACACATCTTCATCCAATGGGTAGTCTACCGGATGAGCCATGTATTTTTTTCCCTCTGAGTACGAACGCAAAGTTCTACAACAGAGCACGAACACCGATTCAACTTGGTCGATGCCCAATGATTGTGTGGTTCTAAGATGTTTTGTGTTGTTCTGCTTAGTAGGAAGCATGCATGACGTCATCCGGAAGAGACACCAGGTAAAGCTTTAAAGTTGGTTAATTTTCGGTATAAGAGCATTAATTAAGCGATTTAAGCTAGTACTAAAGGAAAGTATTTTACAGATAGTAAGAAAGTAAGTTTCCGGGCAGTGCGCTATAGTGTTACTTATATCTGGTGTTGTGTTTCAGCAGCATTACTCGTGTCCGGCGATACGCTTCCAGCTATCATGTTGCTATCCAGCTATTTACGCCTACGTTTCTGCCGTGATACAATGTCGGGCTAATGAAAGTATTTTGTCATAAAAGCAATGATTTAAGAAATGCAAAGGATTTTGGAGTAGTACCTATACAGCAGTTTTAGAACGATTATAAGAACAAACAACAAGAAGTCGAAGGAAAGCAATCGTTTATGTACAAACACATGCGACCTTCCCAGTACGAAGATGTCGAAGCTGCTGTATTTTGACTTATTTTAAGATGCTAGAGAAAAGAACTGCTTCAGTAAATTTGCAGTTTTAGTAGAGTACGTTACATAAAATATTGATATTTTATTTTGTTAAAACGTTTCAACAAAAATACGTCGTAACACGGTGAAAATGGAACTCTGAGTTTCATTATAACAAGTTTTACCTGCATTATCGCGGACTTTTGGGCTACAAGCCCCAGCAAAGCTTAGAAGCTGTTCAATCTTTCTCAGTGATAACTAGGGATCACTATCGTACGCAAGAAAGGAATGCAATGTGCTTCATGCCGTCAATACGCAAGTAAACAATTTTTACCTTATTTGTTACCAATTTGTACATTTCTTCGTTTTTAATACAGTTTTTTTCTGTCAGTTTCTTCAATAAAGGATTGAATCGTTCTTGAATGTTTTCTCTTGTCTTGGCTTCATCGTCTGGTATTTCAGCTACAATCTGTTGAAACTTTTCGATCTTAAACAAAACAAGGATGACAACGATTAAACTTAAGGAAGGCTGTACCAAGCTGATCTTTTTGAAGCGATATTTGCTGGTCAAAGCCTGATCGGCAAAAATTGGTACTCGGTCAAATTGAAAAATGTTGACCTTCATGAAAACTGAGTACCGATTGCTACAAACCAGAGCTTTCTGCAAAAGTTTCATCGCTATTTCTGGACCCTTTCTGCAGCAAAAAAGCAACGATTTTGCAGCAAGTATAGCTAATTATGCAAGAATTGTAAGTATACCACAAAATTAAGCACAAATAAATCCCTAACAAGGTACATTAAAGATTTTAAAATCTTTACAAAATTAAGTAAAAATTTTATCGATGTCAAATTACTCACTTTACCACTTGCACTTATACAGAAATTATACAGGGAATAACCTAGTAAACTTTTGTAAGATCACTATGCTGTCAAGACACCCATGTTGGCATCGGAAATCGCTCTTTGTCAGCTACATCAGTCATCGGAACATCTGTCATCGAAGCGTCTGCATTGGTTTTAACTTAAGCATCAGATATTGCAACATCGGGAATCCATAATTTTATTAGAATCTTTTTGACGGATGCACCGATGTCACTTTCTGGATGGTACGTTTAGACCCACAGCAATTTTAAGATGCATTTGTGAAATCCTCGTTATTAATTTTGACTCCATGAAAAATGGAAATTAGTTTTATTTTATTTCTTAAACATGGGACTACAAGAAATTGAAATCAGATATCGGCCAGTTTTTTTCCAACATCAGATCCTTCGGAAAGGACTAAACTTTAAGCACATCGGTGCATCCTTAAGAAGTGAAAAATAATGCCACTGCTTCTCACAAGCACTCGAATCAATAATCCAGGCTGCTTCACTCCTTTTTTATAATTCAATAAATAAATAGAAAATGGCATGCGCATCAAAGAGCAAAAAATAATAATTTTAAAGATAAAATTAGATTTTACTTATAAAATACTTACCTTTAGTTTTTAGCTCGTTTGATTAAATGACTTTGCTCAGAGACCTTAAAATTTACGTTTTAAGTAGTTTCAACTACCCGCCATAAGATGGTGCTACTCGCCGACTCCCGGCATGCAACACCACTTCCCGTCACTTTGCATTGCAGAACTGAAATGCGGGGATGGTGGACAAGTTCTTACTAAAGGTAAGTATTTTACGATAAGTAAAAACTAATTTTATCTTCAAAATTACCGTTTTCACTATTATCCGAAAATACTGATCTTTAGTTTTTAGCTAACTTTGTCCAAACGGAGGTGGAGCGAGCTAAGCCCTGAGTAGACGTGAGCAGATGATACCTACAATACAAAATATTCAACAAAGGTACCCACCTGCAAACAACGGAATTATCCACTTCGAAGCGGCTGGGCATTACTCGTTGGCCACCGCACAGTAATAACCTGAAATTCCATCCTATCACCGCCAACTGAGCCGCTAACGTCCCGTAGGTTGTAGCAGACGAACATGTATTTGTGCTGACAGGAGCAAGCTACAATCATTTGGTAAAGAGGCGCACCAGCTGCGAATGCCCAAAATGCAGCCAGCGCCTGCAATCCTTGTGCACGCACCAGCGGAGGAATGTCTAGGTGATTGGGGACGATCTTACGCGCGACGAATCACCTCACAGATCCACGCCACTCTTGGTCGGAGGAACCGAAGCTGAAATAGGCGAAACACACGTCCTGTCCACCAGCAAGAAACGAGGGAGGCGAAGTCCGGCCCTGCCACAATTGCGAAGAAGCCGAAAGCACAGCATAGTCCAGATAGGCTTTCTCAGCGTGGACAGGACACCATTGAAGCCAGAGCCTTCATGACGACGGGGTGCTGATCCAGGTCCTGCCGCTGATTCTTCGCATGGAAGTCCATGGAAAGCAGAAGAGTCACCGAATGGCTATCTTCACTCTAGCGAGCCGCCGTTGACAATGCCATCAAAACCACCGTTTTCCGAGCAAGGTGGAGTAAATGCTCTGCGAATAGGCTTGTAGGGGTTCACCATAAAACTGGATAAGACCAGTGGAAGAGTCCAAGATAGAAAAAGGCGGCGAAACCTGGGGTGGAGGTGGGGCGAGAACTTACAATGCTGTTGCCGGCATCCGAGGTCTCTAGGCGGGACAGGGCTGCACCTTGATGGCGATGGAGGACAAGCCAGCCTGAAAGAGGGCGTCCATACAAGCAGCCAAGGCGGAAATGGAAGGGTGTAGGGATCAGTAGAATGTTTTGCACACCAGAGTTCCATCGCCGCCACTCGCTCTCTCATAGACTACTCTCGTTCACTCCCGGTGACATTCAAGCAGGCACTGGTTGACGGGCGACGAAAATCCCTTGGATTGTAAATTCAGGGTCCAAGTCTCCACGCATGAAGGCGAAGATAAATTGGGTTGTGTGCAGTGTCTGGCTGCGATGTTGCGACAGCAGGTCTGACAGTAAAAGGGGAATCGGGGCATCCTTGGTGAAGTCCCTTGGCGTGCGTGGTCATGTCCCTGAAGTAGTGCGATGTGAAGACTGACGCATTTCTCCACAATGCTGTCTGGAGGAACTCATGGATGGGGGGTACCCTTTGTGGCAAGCCCATGAAGTGGAAATGGCTAAAAGCTCATGAGCTGTGATCCTGAAGTTGTTACCCGCGCCGTCCGCCTTAGTTGTGACGTAGGTTTGTTTGATGACGGTTTTAATCCAGTTTGCGATCATTCCTGATGTCGATTCACCGAATTTCTTTTTGAAGAGAATGAAAAGTTGATTTCGACGTCTGCCGATTTCATTGCTTTCGGTCCTGTTAAGGTAAAAGCGTAGAGATCGGACAGGGCAGAACAACCGTTCTTGTTCATCACCAGTGATGGTTGAAAGCGCTGGAACGATGATAGGTTGAGATGGTTCAGAAGGATTTTGCCCAATAAGAAGCTCTGGGTGCTAAGCATGCAGCTCTGAAGTCCCAAAAGAAGCAGTAAGCAGGATTAGCTGAGAGCTTGTACTTCATTGCAGCGTAGGCTTGCGGCAAGGGTGATTGAGAACACTGCACTGTAAGGAGGTCTAAGTTTCTGTTTACGAGAGGTTCGTAAGGTTCTTTCATGAGTGAATCCAACAAGACGATAGAGAGATTCCAATTGGGAAGAAACGTCTGGTTGCTGGGCGTTCATATCTTCAGGCGAAAGTGAACGCGAAAGCCAAACACAAAAAATGTGAGCGAAAGCGTGTGTAGACTGGCTTCTAACACAAACTTGGAAGAACGAAAAAAAGAATTAATGAAAGCTAAAGCAAATGGAGATTGCCGTGCCTACCATGCAAACCTAAAAGGTGGAAGAACTTTTGACGAAAGCAAAAGTATGGCGAAAAGCCGAAGTCATGCAGACTGACGAAAACGGGCCGCTTCTTTCTTCCAAACTTCACATCAATTTGATTAGCCCAATAAGAAGCTTGGTTGACAGTCAACAGAATGCCAAGTGACAACAGCTTGTGCCAGGAAACACAGGGCTCTGGAAAACATTGATCCATTGATGTCTAAGCTGCTCCCAAAGGGGCATCGGGAGGAATAGCTGGCTTCATCTGCATGGTGATGGCCAAGCAGCAGAGGCCAGCCGACGGGAGATTGGAAGGATGAGCAGTCACAGATGCCGGCAAGGTCGTTGAGCCATGGTTGGTGGGCGACCATCAGCATCGCCTTCTTGCAGACTTGTCTTCATCGCAGATTACCTAAAAAACATCTACGTCATTCCGACTCTAACATTATTCGCTAAAACGGTTGAATAATTTAATCCAAAAAGAATCGGCAAGCACCCAAACAACTTGATCAGGTACAGTTGATCCATATTGTGAAGTAGACATCAACCGGCTACAGGATAGATGAATAGTGGTTTCAGGCTCCGTTGACAACTCAACAGTAAAAAGAAAAATATCAAATGGGCGAACAGAAGAGAAACTTCAAAACATCGGTGACGATAACTTCATTCAGTGTAAACAGACGAAGATACATCCAGTTGTTAGGGGTACAATAAGTAAAGCGATCAATGCCGTCTATCCAGGCATGGTCGCTTACGCTTTCGCCAACAACGCACAATGAAAGGTAGGAGAAGGTGACCGATGCCATCAAAACAAGGAGAGATCCCTTTTGCTTTCGTTCAGGAAAAGAAGTAATGAGCAGAGGGAGAGCCAAAGAGCACGTCCGAACAGGGTAAAAGATGCTTCTTACGCACTTTAATACTTGTATGGAGGGAAGTGCACTTGCACAGCCACACTTTGGGATTAGTGAACTGGCTGGTGATTGGTTTAAATCCTCTAGAGGGAAAAAGCATTCGAGAATAACAATGTTAAACTTTACATGTAACTAGATGTAAGCACGTGCTACGCACGGGTGTTGTAATGATTCCGTGATGTTTCTATCATGGGGTTGATTTGGTGCAGTTCTTTATATGTAAGTGGCAGTAAAGTGATTGAATGCGTTCAGAGCCGTAATTAAGGTGGATGCGAAGGGTGCAAGGCACCCAGGCCCAGGAGGCAAGGGGGCCCAAAATTCAGAGCAGCTGGCCGAGAGTTTTTACATAAAACTTGTGTCCTAAGTTTTGTGGGTGTGCCTCCATTATTGAGGCACTCCCTTTAGTTGTACTTGCTGGCCACCACAGCCACTTCCTGTAACCTGATGTGTGGCCTGTATGTTTAATAAAGGCTGTAAAGGCTGCCAGTGTTGGCAGGAAGCAATGCTCACTATTATGCCCTTCAACCCCTTGTTATCATTGGACCCACACTCACTGGGAAGGGGGTTCATACCCCCGCATCGGTAGTTAGCTAGGAGCTTGATAACTTAGGCTAACATAGCAAAAACCACTATAAAATAGGCCACAATCATGAACCCAAAATTCTTTAGTTTTGGGGGCTCTACATTTTACTCTTGCACCCCTTTCTTTTAAAAATGCTAGCTGCAGCACTGATTGTGTTGGCGTTGCCACGTGTTGCGATTTATTGACGTTTGGCTGGAGTATTGCTGGCACTGCTGCTGTTCTTGTGCAGTACAGTACAAATGAAGTGGCCAGCACAAACGAAAAGGTCATACGTTTTCTAGCAGGGAAGCATAAAATTTGCCCCCACCCAGAGAAAATATTTATTTATGCCAGTCAACATTTTCAATTACCAAGCACAACTGGAGGGGGAGTGGGAGAGTAGACTTAAGGAGACAGGTACAGCCGAAAAAAGTTAAGGAGAAAAGGAAAATTAATGAATGGTTTTTTTTTTGGGGGGGGGAATGGAAAAACTTTTTCTGATGCGGGTTTGCGGGATCGGGAAAATGCGAGTGATATGTTGATGACACAGACCGCAGACATCGGCATATTCTTCGTTAGCAGCATATTGGGAGCTACTAAATTTGCAACGTCACACGCCAAACGGGGTATAAGTAAACAAAAAAGAACTGATTGGCTATAAAAATCTGGCAGTCGGACTGATTTACTGCAAAACGGGAAAAAGGGCAAAAAGAAATAATAAAAAGTTATCAGTCGTCTCCCTAAGTAACGTGGGGCCGAGGTGGGGGCAAAATGGAAATAAACACCTTTGTTTCTATTAAGCCTTAAAGAACAAAAATACCTACGTTAAGCCAAGGGAACAGCTACATTTTATAAGGCCTGGCCCGATTGCTTCTTTTTAAACTTAAAAATTAGATGCTGTCTTTTGTTTACAACACAACTGCTAACAAATCCGTACAGCTTGAACTGACTTGTCGTAAATAATAACTGTAGGCGTCGAACGATAGCTGCCGTAGATGCTGAGACAACGGTTCGTGCTACATTCACGCAAGTATAGCCCACTACATCCCGGTCGTGCATATTGCTTCGTTCGCTTGCGTTGGCTATCAAGAGATGGCGCTACGACTGTTGATCCGGTTGGTACTTGCGGTCGTCGTGTAGCTGTCTCGTTGCGTCAGATGGACGACAACTCGATGTTATTAATAAAGATGTATATATTCATAGCAATAGAAATATCCTACTCGGGAAAGGACACATTGCCGCTAACGGAGAACAACAAAACAGAGTTGTTCTTACATTTTCGGTGGTTTATCCGACCACCTTCGCCAGAAATCCGCTTAACAAAATGGCATAAACTTCCCTTACATCACGTGGCGACGTCGTTCATTTTGAACCACGCGCTAGAGCTGTATCAGCACTGATCTTTATAGTTCGCTGCATCTGGACACTCCACTGTTGGTTGAGTTTGGATACCAGACAGGGGCACACTAGTAGGTCAATTCGTTGTACGCTGCACTAACGATGTTCATTAAAGGAACTCCCTGTTTTTGAAAACGTTTCATGGCCAAAGATTCCAGAGCTCTCAAGTATGGTTTGTTGAGGGAGTTAGACTTGAGTAGCAGGGATGTTTCATTCCAAGAAATGGCGTGATGACTTGTGTTTGTGTGGTGAAGGGCAATGCTTTTTTTCAAAACTTCACCACAAAAACACAAGTCGTGCCATTTCTTGGAATGAAACGTCTATGCTACTCAAGTCTAACTCCCTCAACGAACTCCATTCGAAACCTCTGGAATCTTTGGCCATGAAACGTTTTCAAAAACGGAGTTCCTTTAATGAACTTCGTTAGTGCAGCATACAACGAAATCGAACGACTAGTGCGCCCCCGTCTGGCATCCAAACTCAACCAACAGTGGAGTTCCAGATGCAGCGACCTATAAAGATCAGTGGTGATACAGCTTTAGCGCGGGGTTCAAAATGAATGACGTCGCCACGAGATGTGAGGAAAGTTTGTGCCGTTTTGTTGAGTGGATTTCTGACGAAGGTGGTAGGATAAACCATCGAAAATTTAAAAATTCTACCAGAAAACTTACCTAGTTTTTGTAGGAGAATTGGAATTCTCTGAGTATCCGACCGTGCGGTTCTACCGTTGGGTTAACGTCATTTACCGCCGACCCCTGAAAAAAATTTTTAACCAATCCCAGCACCTCTTCTCACCTTCTCCTCGTCACTTCCGGTCATTCTCCCATCACTTCCGGTCCGTCTCCCCTCACTTCCGCTCTCCCAGTTTCACCACTTTTGACAAAGGCCCACATCTTGCGCAAGGGAGGTGGGCGGGCTCCCACGGTAGAACCGCACGGTCGGATACTCAGAGAATTCCAATTCTCCTACAAAAACTAGGTAAGTTTTCTGGTAGAATTTTTAAATTCTCCAGCGTATCCTCCCTAACGGTTGTACCGTTGGGTAGACTGGTGGTAAGCAAGTGTGCAAACCCCGACCCACCCTAAGGTGGTACCACAAGAAACCTACTGCGGCAGCAAACCCTGGCCAACTTCCTCCTACGACCAGAGGCACACCTGCCCGAAACACAGCCATCAGCATACAGGCAACTCCACACACCACCACGGGGCTCGAAACGAGCGGCAGGTCTAACGCAGTTTAGCGACGCACTGCATTAAATGAGACCACCTAACCTTGTAGTCCAAATCGTGTCGGCTGACACGGACCTGCAAATCCCTTTCTACCTTACCAGCAGGCCAAGCGTCGATCTCGGTGTAGACACAGGTCAGCCTAGTTGTACCGTGCCTTGGATGTCCTGCCAAACCACCAAACCTGGCTACCAGGAAACCAATCTGGGCCATGCCAATTCGCCGCACAGGGTAAGAGCATGCCCTGAAGAGTACCAGGAGCCCCTGGCGTATCACCACAAACCGCCAATCAACTGTCCATTTCTTGACCCACGTTCTACCGAAGATCCCGGTCATCGCCCCGCCAATAACATTTGTAACACAAACCAGATCCACCTGGCCACCTAGCCTGGCGACCAGCCACTCGCAGCCGAGTACAGCCAAGGCCCTGCCGAAGGCACGACCAGTCAGATCCATCCAACCATACAGGCCGGACTCGCTCCCAGGCCAGACCCAACTGACAGACCAGCCCCACGGTAATTCCATGCCCCAGGGGCCCCCCCCTGACCAACTTCACTCCGCACGGCCAGCACTCGCACCAACGGCTACAGAGCCCTCTCACAGTCAACGCAACGCCTGCCAAAGGCTACCCAGCCCTCGCGCACACCGACAAGCCGTGCGGGTCATTCCATACTCTCGTACAACGCCGCATAGGCCCTTCTCCAACAGCACCCTCACAGCATGACTGGCCAAGGTCACCTCAGTGCCCGACAAGTTAAAGATGCCTACCAGACCGAACAGATCAAAAACCGAGGCCTCGCTAGGCCCAACCTGCACAGAACCTAGGTCCAACCGACAGTTCCAGGCAGGCCTCCCAGGCCCAACCTTCTCCCAGTCTGTAAAATCGCACCTCGCAGCAAGCCTTCCAGGCCCAAAAAACCGAGTCTCGAGGCAGGTCCTACCGGCTAAAAAACACCACGGCTCAAAGCAGCCCCTGCCACAAATCCACCTCACGGTAAGTCTCACACCAGGCCTCCATTCCACCGCCCTGTCACCCGGGCCAAAAGCACAGCCACGCCCCATAGGCCAAACTTGTATGCCAAGGATACACAGGCCAACCTGCATGCCCTGGCCTCATCTGCCAATTCCTACTTCAAGGTTCCACCTGTCCACTCAAACCGCAAGGCTGCACAGGTCCACTCACCGCAAGTCCCGTCGGGCCAACTGCCATGTCAGGATCTAACCAGCCAACCTTCTCACCTCCAGGACGCACCGGCCAAAAACACACCTCTAAGGCCTCACCAGTACTAAACTTATATATGCAATACTTAGAATAGGTTAATCAACCGACCACAATCTTAAAGATGCCCAACAGCACCGGCATACTGCTCTCCTAGGCCTAAACTGGCCCTCCTAGCTTACCGACAAACTCCATACCCATCGTCTTTTCGTTCATTACGAAACTCCGCTAGCCGAATTAGTTCAAGGCCCATCCGGCAACGTATCGTAAGGCGCCATGGCGAAAATCCTGAACGGCCCCATGGCCAATACCCTGTATGGTTCTATGGCCAACAAATTCTTGCAAGTCTCACTGCCCCAAAATTTCACCAAGCCCTAAGGCCGATAAGTCTTACGGCCAACCATTCGAGGCCCCACGGCCAAACATTCGAGGCTCCACGGCCAACCATTCGAGGCCCAACAGCCTACACTTCTCACGGTCCCACGGCCTAATCTTCTCATGGCTCTAAGGTATCAAATTTCTTACGGCTCTATGGCCGAAATTTCTCATGGCTCTATGGCCTCAAATTTCTCATGGCTCTATGGCCTCAAATTTCTCATGGCTCTATGGCCTCAAATTTCTCATGGCTCTATGGCCTCAAATTTCTTACGGCTCTATGGCCTCAAATTTCT
>JAHWFP010012113.1:16708-35787 GCA_023313725.1 Lithobius niger | reverse complement strand
GGCTCTATGGCCTCAAATTTCTTACGGCTCTATGGCCTCAAATTTCTTACGGCTCTATGGCCTCAAATTTCTTACGGCTCTATGGCCTCAAATTTCTTACGGCTCTATGGCCTCAAATTCCTCACGGCCCTACGGCCGAAATTCCTCACGGCTCTACGGCCGAAATTCCTCACGGCTCTATGGCCAAAATTCTAAATGCTGTACGGCCTAAATTTCTGAAGGCTCTATGGCCTAAATTTCTGAAGGCTCTATGGCCTAAAATTCTTAAGGATCTACGACCTAATCTCCGAAGACTGACCCTGAACCTTTCCCAGCCTGTATGGCCAGGCTCTCTCCAGGCTCAACCAACCTTAGCATCAAGGTCCTCTTCTGAGCCCCTTTACACACCAGGAACCACCGTACCTCAACCCAAACCGGCTATGTGCTTGACTACAGGACCTCTCAGAGCGTCCCCACCAAAACATCAGAGATGCCCTTTATCGGAAACCAACCGTTTCCTGATAGATGCACTGCCATAACCGAAAGACCATCAGCGTGCTTCAAACAAGCTTCTCAGCTACAATGCCCATCGTCACTTAATGCTCCCCCGGGCAATTACACCACATCTAGCGCAAAAAAAAAATTAAAAAAAAATTTTTAAACAAACTACTTCAAACAAGAAAAACCGTTGACACAATCACCAATCCATCACACAGTTCCACTGCAAAATCGCCGCAGGCCCAACACATCGGCACAAGCCAAGAAACAAAACCGTAACCGGCCCCTAATTTCCAAAAATGTCACTTCTGCGTACAGACGCAACTTTCCAATAAGTAACCACACTGAACGATGTTCCACGACACAACAAGCAGTCTTCTGCTAGCCCTCGACAAAAATATTAAATTTCCATCTTCCATAATAAAATCAACGTCGAGTTCGGTCGCCGTCCCATTACCAAAACTTGCATAGGCTAGCCGTAACCACTAACGTCCGTCCATTTTTAGCACCGGCCGCCAAAAATTTAAAACCGAACTAAAGGTCAGCAAAAGTCTAAACTGACAACAGTCAGCAAAACTACCTGAACCTCGGCTCCAAACGAAACACCCAACGCACACCTGCTAATTCAAAACGGCCTGAAAACCAAAACAAATCCGGGCGCGCCGATACTCCGGCCATAAGCTTAATTCCCCGGCCCGAAGGCCGCTCAGCCGTAAGCCTAATTCCGCGGGCCCGTAGCTCATTCGGCCCAAAAACACTTCACGGGCAAAAAGGCCCCTTTTTTACTAAACACATCGTACAGACAAAGCAAACAACTTTTAGTCACACCCACGTTTCGAGACCACGAACCAAATGTTCGTCTAGCCACATTTACGTGGCTTAGGCCTAACCAAAACGCCGTCGGCAAACCCGACGCGCATGCAACAAACAAACAAAAATTCATACTCACCACCGACGCCGTCAATCCTTCTCGTAAATAACGTAGACACCTCGTAGTTCCACCAAATAAGGAACGCGCAATAACTTATTATCACAAACTTCCTCCCAAAACCGTTGGAAAAAGAAAAAACACTAACTCAATAGCGCAGACAACCTCAAGGGTCGGCGCCGACGTCAAAAGTGGTGAAACTGGGAGAGCAGAAGTGAGGGGAGACGGACCGGAAGTGATGGGAGAATGACCGGAAGTGACGAGGAGAAGGTGAGAAGAGGTGTGGGATTGGTTAAAAATTTTTTTCAGGGGTCGGCGGTAAATGACGTTAACCCAACGGTACAACCGTTAGGGAGGATACGCTGGAGAATTTAAGAAAAACTCTGTTGTTCTCCATTAGTGGTAATGTGTCCTTTCCCGTGTAAGATGTCTGAAAATTACCGCTGTAGTAGCCGGTTGCCCATATTTTCAATAGAAATAAGCGTCTTTCAAAATTGTTATCACATTTTTAAAAGATGCTCCACAACCAAAATAAAAATTTAAAAGATTTGGCACTCCGCATCAGACAAAAAAAATAAAAAGCCACCTGCCTACAGCTATGTTTGGTTTGTAGTAATGCACACTTAAGAAAACCAAGGCATTTATTGTTTGCGGCCTTAGTAAAGGCAATTTATCCCCATAAATTTGGTAATACTTCAGTCAAACGATACCCAAATTCTGCAGTTTTCTGCAAAAAATTCTTGACTCTGCAAATTCCATAACACTAAAGTTTGGTTCATTGATATTCCGTGATAGGGTACAATTTAATCATTTGAAAGAAATTAAATGCACACACTAGAAGAGATCTAGGATATTCTGCAAAATTCTACAACTGCATAAAACACATGTGTTTACCGACTGCCTATTGTTAATATAGAAAAGTACAAGTGTACCTAGGGTTAATTTGATCATGCCTGCAAATACTTTATTCGCTATCGACTTAGCTGCTTCAAAGCAAATAACCCACCCATTTTTCAGATAACCTGCACTTTTAAAAAGTAAGCCTATTAAAAAAACAGACAGCTACTCCATTATACACATTTATAATGGGACTGGTGTCAGTGGTTCTTTTACCCTTCCATTTTCCCAATCACCCAGTAGTGGTCGGTATAACCTATATTATTAATATTACACTCTGGTGTAACCCATACTTTGTATAAATCTTGGGTGATCTACAACTTTTAACGAAATTTGAACAATTTCTCTAGGAAGTATAACCAGTCCGCAGATCCATCTATGAGTTTTTCTTTCTCCACTGAGAAACCACTCCTTCTCATTGGGGACTCCCACATTCGTGGTGTCCGTCCACCAACTATGAGTCGAGCCAAAACCTGGTGTTTCCCAGGAGCCACTGTTCAGCACATTAACAATACCCTCTCAGGCGTCCTCCAACACACCCCTAGGGAAGCTGACTTCGTTATTACAGCTGGATCAAACAACATTGCCATTGACTCCCCTACTGAAATTGTTAGACATCTTCATAAAACCATCTCTCTTCTGCGATCCCTCAACCAACAAGCAAAGGTAACTTTGGTAGGGCTGTTCCCACGTCTTCTTGCACGTCATAGGAATGACGACCAATTGTGTATACACACAAACCTACTGATGAAGGATCTCTGTATTAATCGCTCCTGTAACTGGCTTTCTCTCGATCGGCAAATTTGTTCCAGGCCAACCATTTTGGCACGTGATGGTCTCCATCTCACTAGATTAGGCAAATCCATCTTCCTAAAGGAGATCAACAAACTACTTGAGCCCTTGGAAAACCGTCCCCTCTAAATGGGAGTAGTCCCACTTACACCAACCAAGACTTGCCTCGACGAATAATGCATACTGTACCCCTGGCTAATGGCTCCATGACTCCTGCAACATATATCCGGCCAATTGCCACCTCTGATTTAAAGTGCCTTCTTCTGAATGCTAGGAGTATTTTAAAAAACTTACCATTCTTTCATGCTTTACTGGCGTTAAACCTTTATGATTTGATTTTTGTCACTGAAACTTGGTTGGGTGCGGGCGACACCGACGCGGCCGTTCTCGGGGGATACCCCGTCGACATTATTCGCTGTGACCGTAAGTCGCATGCCGGAGGTACCATGGTGGTTCACAAACGAAACCTTCAGACTGCACTGGTGCATAATTCTACGGAGGCAGAGTCATTCTGCATCATCATCCCAAATTTTAACATTCAGTTTATTTTGGCCTACTTACCCGATAGTCACTCACCTATCCAAACCGAAAAGCTTTCTCAATTTATTCTTACCACCTATAATACTAAACTAAATAACATCCTTTTAGGTGATTTTAACCTTTCCTCCGTCGACTGGCAGACTCTGGCCTCGCTTCTGATAAATGCCACCGTGACTTCTTAAGTAGCATTGCCCCATTGGCTTTCACACAATTGGTGCATTTTCCTACTCGAGGATCTAATATCTTAGACTTGGTTTTTACCACTGAGAATAGGTTGATTTACGGTCTGACTTCCATTCCAAACTTGGGTACTAGTGACCATTGCTCTGTCGAATTTTCAATTAACAACACCAGTACCTATGTAACTCAGGCTTCAAATCGGCGAGCACCCATTAACTTTGAAAAGTTAAAATTACGGTTATCATATATAAATTGGCCCTTTCTTTTTAGGGGTCAAATTATTCAAATGTTGACAGTCTTTGGACTACCTTTACAAATAATCTTCAATTCCATATTGAGGCTTCCCGATACGCAGTACGTCTTAACAGTAGAAATTCTTCACGTTCTATCCCATCTAATATCCAAAAGTTGGGTGTTAAAAAATTAAAATGTTGGAACAGACTTAAAAAATCAAAGTCTCCAGACAGCAAACAACTTTACGATAAGTTGCGACTGGCCTATTCCGAAGCTGTAAATTCTTGGCACGCCAGGCGTGAACACCATACTCTGGATAAAGGTGATCTTGGCTCGTTTTTTCGCCTGTACCGTACCAAAACACGAACTTCTAGAACTTTTCCACCACTCTTAAAATCTGGATGTTACATTACCTCCAACCTTGATAAGACAAACCTCTTAAATTTAGTCTTTATTGCTAATGGCCAAATTGACAACACTTCACATAATGAAGCATCAGAGATTGTTGAGATTGTTTTTTCCAAAACTGCACCCGTGAACACCATATCTGAGCTTTCCTTCAACCGGGAAAGCCTACTCACCACTATTGCAAATCTCAAATCTAGTAATGCATTGGGACCAGACGGCTTTTCTTCCAATTTCTTTAAACTTCTTGCGAGCGAACTGGCAGACCCACTGACATTCATTTTTAACTTCTCTTTCAAAACCGGCACACTTCCATCATGCTGGAATCGGGCAAATGTTATACCAGTTTTTAAGAAGGGAAACCCTTCTGATCACACAAATTATCGTCCTATTGCTTTGACCTCGGTAGCATGTAAGTTAATGGAATCCCAAATCCGGGTGGTTCTATTAAAGTTTCTTACTGAGTATAATCTCATTAGCTCGGACCAATTTGGGTTTTTGCCGAAACGTTCTACTACACACCAATTACTTGTGTCTGGACCGTTGGTCCTCTGCATTAGATATTGGTATTCCATTTGATACTATATATTTCGATTTTTGTAAGGCTTTCGAATCAGTTATACATTCTAAATTATTATTAAAACTTGTAAATATTGGTGTTCGAGGTAAACTGCTTACTTGGATTACTGCTTTCCTGTCAAACCGATCTCAACGTGTCAAAATTTATGATTCATTTTCTTCTTGGGGTAAGCTTTCTAGTGGGGTCCCCCAAGGTTCTGTACTTGGCCCTATTCTCTTTGTCATATTCCTCAATGATTTTTCCTTTGAACATGCTAATGACAATAGATTTCACTTTAAATTTGCAGATGACCTAAAAGCGGGTTCCCCTATTGTCAACTTAACAGATGGTTTCCACTTATCTGAAGATATAAACTATATCTATAATTGGTCTATCCTTTGGCAACTGCCCCTTTCCTTGAGTAAATGCTGTACATTCCATATTGGTGAACAGAACCCTGGCCTACTTTACTCAATGGCGAATTCCAACCTAAACGTTGTAACAAATATCTGCGACCTTGGGGTCTGGTTTTTAACAAACCTTAAATCGACCCTACACTGTCAAAAAATTTCTGCTTTGGCTTTTCGTAGACTTGCCTTAATACGTAAATGTTTTACTTCAAACCACCTCGAAATTAAGATTCGCGCTTTCTGCGTTTTTGTTTGCCCAATTTTGGAATACGCCAGTACGGTGTGGTCCCCACACCTGCTTCAGGATATTGATGTCCTGGAGTCGGTTCAACGTTCTTTCACCCAACAACTACCCGGTTTGAGATCTTTACTTGCTGGTGAACGCCTCAAAATTTCAGGACTTGAGCCATTGGAGCTGCGTCGTCTGCGGGCAGACTTAGCTTTTACATTTCAAAATTTGAAGGGCTTTCTGCCAGTCGATCTTCCCTTTTTCGACTTAGCGACCTCATTTAAGACTCGTGGTCACTCATTAAAGCTATCCTTGCCAAAGTTCTCCACTGAATGTCGGAGATCTTTTTTCGCTGTTCGTGTCGTCGGCGTATGGAACTCCCTTCCGGAATATGTTGTGTCGGCGCCATCCGTACCAATCTTTAAACGACGACTGGCTTTTTGCCCCCTAAATAAGTTTTTAAAACGCACCTACTAACGTTCGTTCGCTGTATCCTTCATATAACTTAACTCCCAGGGCCAGTATAAGAGGCATGCCCTTCTGTGTCCTCGCCAGCACTTGCAGGCAAACTTTTATTATTTGTATTATTATTATTATGCTGTTGCCTTTCCAACCAAAATTATTATTCTGCATTGTAATCAAGGGTACTATAAAATCAAATTTGCCTTCTTGCAGGCACTATGTTTAGCAAACTGAACAACTAGAACATAATCATCAGCGAACGTGTTTGTCTGAGAATATCAGCATTGCCGAAACTTGCTCTGAAACAGGGCATCGGTTGGGTGCTCTCAAAGCAGGAAGCTAGGCCCAGAGATGAGTAAGCGATAAAGCAAAGCTCGGCCACAAAATGTACACAGAACAAAAATGTTGGCTATTCATTGCAAGTTGACTTGAAATTTGTTACAGGGAGTTGTCGAAGGCTTGCCGGCCAGTGTGGGTGTCTTGGATGTGAAAAAGAGCGTGGTTTGGATCAATTTTAATTAGACTTTCATCATGTTTCACAGTACGAACTTTAACGATGTTTCTCACGTTTGGTGCATGTAGCAAAAGTCAGAAATGAAAACTTACCCCTTCCTTCAAGACTGAAGCTTTGTCATTTGAAGAAAGTTCTTCAAGGAATTTCTGTAATTTGTCCCATTTCTCAAACATGGCCCAACCTAATAACGTTATAAAAAAAAAAGCGGTTAACAACGGACTTCTTGTTAATACTGACACTATGGTAAAATCCACCCACATTAGTCAGTGGAGAAAGTGTTAGCGACGCGACCATAGCCTGCTTACCACTGATCTGTCTGTATTCATCCGCGAGCTCCAACTCAAACAATGATGCCAAAATAGCATAACAATTCATTTGCGCGAACATTTTTGTTGCTAATAATTTCACATCTTTTAGGCAGTGTTGCCCTATAGCATTTCTTTATTGTTAATACATTTATTGTTTAATGCTTAATAGTGTGTGTTATTTCTGCATTACCAAATTTTATTAAACAGGAATGATTAATCTCTTTCAAAAAAATGTTCCTGAAAAGAGCCGTATTGGTATGGCCTTTAAAAAAGCCAGTTTTGAGGAGCGTTAGAAGCAGGTGGGGTATGGAGAAGTGGGGGGGGGGGGACACAAACTGTAACGAGTGTCTTACTTCAATCCTTACGTGACGCTTTCAAGCCAAAGTTGTCAAACTTTCCGAAACTTTTCAGTCAAGCCTGTTCAAACACTCATTTTGTGTGGCCAGCATCAACACACGTTTCCTCCAATAATGAATGGCTCTCCCCCCCCCCCTCCAAAAAAAAAAAACAACAATATCCTATCGTCTCGTTCAATGACGTTCGCAGTGACGCTGACGTTTACGAAAAGCAAACTGCAAATCCGGAGTGATTCGTCTCGTTGTCGTCCGTGAGAAATTGGTGCAGAATCGTATTCGTTTACGGCACGTGTCACTTTTCAACAGGTGCAATGTCGTCATTTCGACAAAAATCATGAACATTTTCCAAATTTCTGAAAGCGTAAATTCGTCGCTTTTTTACGTCGCTTTTTTACGTCCGTGCATTGCCGCAAGGCTGTCGATTGGATAACGGTTGTGATCGTACGGTGTTTTCATACCGTCAATTAATGCACACAGTTCACGATTCGACAACATCGTAGTATCAACAGCATTACTGCAGCCAAGCCTGCATGTCAGCTTTACGTCAACTCTTCGTTGATATTTTTTCCTCCTTAACAGAATGGCATGAAGCGTTACCCATTGTTCGGATTTCGTTTGCGTGGCGCAGTCAAACACCCAAAACTTACTCTGAACTTTATTCTGCCACGAACGCCGCCCAGCAATCGTGTTTCTTATGCAAATCGACGAATAGATTTCTTTTGATCATGTTGACGCGGTTGGCTGTAGACATTCATTACAGTTTGCTTTTGGGAACTCGAAAGGCACCTGCAGAAGCCATCGATCGAGCTATTGTTGTCATCGCCGCCATCTTGGAACTACTTCCGTTTGGAAGATAATTGGCTGTCAAAGTTAGCGATCTGCTAAAAAATGCTAATCGACTATTATTATGTTTCATGAGAATTATATATAGCCACGTACCGTACCTGAATAGTTTCTGACATCATTTCATCCCTAAAACGTTTTGGTTGATGCTGGGAAAACACGTACTACGTTAAGCCTAACGTCGTAATACAATTTCAACGGTAGCGTGAAGAGGCTCTATCGCAGCGCTAACACTCTCTCCACTGACTAATGTGGGTGGATTTTACCATAGTGTCGTGTCGGTGCCTATACCACGCCATCCATATCGAATCGGCGTAACTGATACTTGCAACCGATACTACATAACTTCTTTTTTTGGTGGTTGTGCAACACAAACCGCGTAACTTTTTATTCACCTTACACAAAGTTTCACTGTTCATCACCAAATGAATTCCTTTATTTGTTTGTCTCGGGCCGGGAAAGAAACATTCTTTGATTATCGGGCATTTCTTTTAGTTTACAAAAGTGACCCGGTGACCAGGCTTTTTATTTTTATTTCATGATTCAGAAGACCATCTTTAGGACATTTTTTTTTCAAAGTACTACGCAAATATGGAGCAGTTTAAGGCAAAAAAATTGGGGGCTCAACTTAATTTTTGTATTTTGCTCTGAAATGCTCGAGATGCAAAACAATTAACAAGTTTGTCTCAAAATCGCAATAAAAATGTTTGACCAGCAGGGTTTTGGGTCACCAGCAAAGGGCCTGAGAAGCAACAATTTTTTTTTTCGCGGCCTAACCACTACTAGTTTGAAAAGTCAGAAAGCTTTGATTTGACTATGCAACTAAACAGTAAAACTGGTTGCATGCTAAGTATCGGGTTCGTATCAGTTTTCAGATACAATGGTCCGGAGTATTGATATAGTTATAAAATTGTAAAAAGAGGTTTCTGAACAGCCAAATCTAATTACCCTCTAGACAGTGGGCAAGTCACATTTAGATATTGGTGATTAGTTCATTGTGAACCAGTGACCATATCGTTTTTTCGATAACTTTGACCAATTTTGACCGCTTTACATCTTGTCTACCACGAATGAGTTGAGCTCGTCCATGAGCAGCCATTTTAAAATGCATTGGACGAACCGAGATCGTCTGGTTACAAAATTATTTGTAGTGTTGCAATTTGGACGTATCCAGCTCGCACAAGACGAATATCATCGCCTTCACTATCAATCACCGTCAGGTGCTGCCATCTACTGTGTTTGGCTGCGAAAACAAACAAGTTTTGATAGTCTATCAGCAGATAGAAGTATATATTATCCTTGCTGCCGACTCAACCAAAATGGTGTCGCGCCAAATTGCAAACAAATACAAAATGATCTTGCTTCAAACGATAAGGCAGAAACAGAATTATTAGCATAAAACATGTCTGCTCAGTACACAAGATATGTAGCATCCTACATATCTTGTGTACTGAGCAGAGACATGTTTTATGCTAATAATTCTGTTTGCATACAAAATATCTTCTGCCACTTCTAGAAATATGCCCAGGGCTAAGAACGTACAGTATGCAGCTCGAAACAAAGTTTCACAAGGCTGACAGATACATGTTTACTTTGGTTTCATAGTCACCAGAGAACGAAAAACGTTTTAATCAAAGAGTCCAGCAACAACTTACGTTGTAAGGGTGCAAATTTTCGACAGCATTAAGTTGTTACGGAACTCTTTGGTTAATAGGTTTTTCATACTCTGGTGAGTTTCACAAGGACCACTTACACTCATAGCTGCACAAACAAGCAAACACTGGACCTGTGGTAGCCTTTAATCACTCAGGAATCATTTGGGACTAAGATACTTACCACAGAGTCCACTATTAACACTCACCCCTTAAGAACCCTATGTCCATCACAGCATACCAGTCAAACCACATCATTCAAAACTAATGAAAAATACAAGATAGGCTCAAGCCTGCCATGTCCTTCAGGAGTTTAAAACGTGTGTAATAATTATAAAATTATCTACTGCAGTTGACCGCATGTTGATGTACACAAAGTTTAGTTTTGTAATTGACCCGAGTAAAGCTGTACCGAACCGAACATGGCTAGACAGAGGGAGTTCGGTTTGATATTCTGCCTTCCGTAAAAACGATTTAAACTTCTAAATGCGAACACTTTAAAAACCGAAGACACTCTCGTATCTGCTAATTTTCAACAACTGATTCCTTGCTTCATCCCACAACAAGGGTACTTTTTTGAACACAAGAAGGGTACTTTTTTGAACTCTGCCTACATCCTTTGTTTACATCGTCAGTTTTTTCAAGTCCAAAAAACGAACGCAAGCATGGCCTCCACCATTTATTGACCCGTTCTCCATCCTCGTTGTTCTTCCACTCTTTCTGCAGCACCACATCAAGCTCAGGGTTTATAAGGTGCAACACATTAGGATTGGTCGGGCCTTGAAGATTCCTAAGGGAAACCTCGTGTGCTGAAAAATGCTGCAATATAATCGATTCAAGACAACGAAAATGATTGTTTCTTGGATGGGCACAGAGCACGAAATTTGAGTGGGGGAACACGAGGACACTGGTGTGTTCTTCGTTGTCATGAATCAATTGCAATCAAGCATTATTCAGTGCACAAGGTCCCTGTTAAGAATCTTCAAGGCACGACCAATCCTACGTATTGCACCTTGTAAGCCGTGAGCTCAACAAGATGCTGCAAAAAAAAAGGAAGATTGATGAGGTGGGAGAACGGCCCAATAAGTACCGTAGGTCTCGCTGGCTTTCATTTTCACACTTGAAATCAGACGATGTAAACAAAGGATGTACCCAGAGTTCAAAAACTACCCTTATTATCCCTGGTGAAACAAGATCATTAGCAGAAAGGTGAGTTTCTCCAGTTCTGAAAGTGTGCGTTTTTAGTACGATGAGTGAATTTCATAGTATAGCCAGTAACGAAGTTTTTGTTCTGCCTTTCAAAAAAAAAAATACCGAACCGAATGTGTTTCCACTTCTAAATAACTGATTTTGATGTTTTAATACACCATTTTGAAGGTTTTTTGCAAGCTTTCTGATAGGCTAAACCACGAGTTCCTAGCTCTAACCACTGAGAAGTTATGAGAGAAAATATAAAGGCGGAGATTTCTTTATGCTTAAACAGAGTTTCCACATCTGTGCACTTACAAGTCCCCAGACCGGCGTGTTAAAAAACTTCTACTCTGATAAACATGTTAATCTTTGTGAATCCATGGGTAAATTTGAAGAAACTCGACTTCAAAACTATTTACACCAGCTGCGTTGTGGAAATTTCAACAGACAATATTCAATTTGATGTTACGTGTGGAATTATGCAATCTGTATTCTTCAGCCTTATGAACTTTTCGTTTTTCCTACGGCTGAAGAAGACGGATGGCGTAATTCCACACCTAACACCAAATGGAATATTGTTTGTCGAAAATTTCCACAACGTAACTGTTGTAAATAGTTTTGAAGTAGTGTTTCCTCAAATTTAACCATGAATTTAGTGCTTTGAAGTAGTAAACTGTACAGCGAATCTTTGTGACCCAAGTTGTTTAAAATTTTATTTTAGATATTGATGGTTTGGTACGCTTTTGTTCGGCTCGGAAGTGTTTCGTGTTCGGCTCATTTAAGGTTTGTTCGGTTCGGCTGAAAAATGTGTGTTCGGTACAGTCTTTGGTTTTTTTTTTGGGGGGGGGAGGAAGAGGAGAAAGGACCTAACATAGTTCTTAAAAAAAGGAGAAAATCAAGGAAGTAAGATCAATACTTCCTTGTATTCACAGTAGTTACAAGTTACTTCCTTGTATACAAGGAAGAAACAGAAATACATTGCTGTATTACACACTGTAAAATTCGATAAGTCGTCAATTCGTTATAAAAATAACACCAAAAAGTACCGCATAAATTTACATCACGGACACAAACACTGTCTAGCTAATTTTCCAAACCCTTAAAGTGTCTTCATCAGGCTTCTGCTGTTATTGGACTACTTTTTACGTTGTCGTCAGCTCCAACGTCTTTCATCTAGAGTCACTAACCATGCAGCAACACGAGTAGAGATGTACCAATGTTAGCATCGAACATCGGAAATCGGCCTTTTTTGGCTACATCGGTCATCGAAACATTGGCATTGGTTTTAGGCAGCAGATGTTAAACATGGGAAATCCTCAAATTTATAACTCATTTTGTGACAGATGTGCTTATTACTAATTTTAGGGGGCTAAATTTTAGGCCTGCAGAAAATTTTAATTTTATTTCTGAAATCCTCTTAATTATTTTTGACTCAATGAAAAATGTAACTTCGTTTCATTTTACTCTCTCAAAGGGCAATTACATCCATTTTGACATGCATGTTTGACTTTTGGATCACTTACACAATAACTAAACACAAGAATTGCGGTAAGAATAAGTTTCTTACGTCCGATATAACAATTTAATTACTGCATCACCAAAACACGACACGGAGATCGCCACTGTTTTGCTGGAACGCTCAGAAATTAATGCCGACAGATGTCACTTTTCGATTTCGACTCGCAGCCGATTGAGATAGCTGTATTGACTGTGAGGAGCTCAAGCAGTGTAGTGGCCAGCTAAGGCCGTCAGATGCTTGAGCTCCTCACAGTCAATACAGCTGTCTCAATCGGCTGCGAGTCGAAATCGAAAAGTGACATCTGTCGGCATTAATTTCTGCGCGTTCCAGCAAAACAATGGCGACCTCCGTGTCGTGTTTTGGTGATGCAGTAATTAAATTGTTATATCGGACCTAAGTAATGTATTCTTACTGCAATTCTTGTGTTTAGTTATTGTGTAAGTGATCCAAAAGTCAAACATGCATGTCAAAATGGAGGCAACTGCCCTTTAAACATCGAACCACAAGTTATCGGAATCGGATATCGGCCAATGTTTTTTCAACATCAGAATCGGGCATCAGAATCGGCATTTAAGCACATCGGTGCATCCCTAAACACGAGTTAAAATGCGTTCGTTTGCTGAACATCCAAGGGCCTGCATTCCCTATCCTAGTGCACTTAGTGGGAAGAGATCAGTTTGAGCGATATGACAGACTGTGGAACTAGAGCGAGATCATGTACAGCCCAGTAAATACCAAAGGCTGCAAAGACGGTTAAATTCAAGTTCGAAAGTGGTCGGATCAGATGACGATGTCAAAAGTAGTCCAATTACGGCAGAAACCAGATGGAGACACTCAAGAGTGTTGAAAATTACCTGGACAGTGTTCGTGTCTGTCGTGTGAATTCATGCGGTATTTTTTGGTGTTATTTTTATAACAAATTGACGAGAAGGAAGATTAGTACAAGTGCAGGGTCAGTGCAAGGTTGATTTTGCTTAACGACCAAATGGGAAAGGAGGGAGGGGCGTTAACACAAGCCAAGGAAAAATAGCGAAATTTTTAAAATTTGGACACGAGCTTTAACATGGACATGGGTGTTAACGCTGATTTACATTATTAACATTAAAAATACCGTAGCGGTTTTTACTCTGAAAGCTCATATCGAAAAAATGTCGGTCCTAAATTTTACGCACAATTTCAGATTACAGGAATCTCACCAGATTCTTGCAAATTTTCAACAGACAGTATTCGTCCGTCTTCGTCAGGCACCAAGAGAATTTTAGAGGTTGTAACTACATCGTTTTGGACATCGTGATTTGAAACCGGCGCTCGGCATGGCCCACTGCATGCGTCGGGCCTACTGGATGCTTCAGGCTCACTGGATGCGATGGGCCTACTAGTGTTTTGTCCAAGTTCCCAAATACACGTGAAGGAGTGTACAGAGTCCCATGTGATGAGTGCAGTGCTGTTTACATTGGAGAAACGCGAGTGGGAGTTAGAAAGAGAGTAAAACAACACATGGCAGATACGAAGAATAAAGACACAAGAAACAGCATTGCATCCCATCACATGGAGACGAAGCATGAGATTGGCTGGTGCAAAACGTCAACACTGCTAAAATCCAACGTCCCATTTAATCGTCATTTAAGAGGACTAAGAGTCCCTGGCCATTCAGCACCATGTAAAAAATGGAGCTACCCTAATGAATACACAAGGTGCTTCTAATCCGGGAATCAGGTTTCTACTGAGAAAAAATTTTTCAGCGAGACTCTCAAGCCAATGGGAGAGAGGACCTGCTGCATGTAGTAGGCCCATCGCATCCAGTGAGCCTGAAGCATCCAGTAGGCCTGACGCATGCAGTGGGCCACGCCGAGCGCCGGTTTTGAATCACGATGTCCAAAACGATGTAGTTACAACCTCTACAAATTCTCTTGGTGCCTGACGTAGACGGACGAATACTGTCTGTTGAAAATTCGCAAGAATCTGGTGAGATTCCTGTAATCTGAAATTGTGTGTAAAATTTAGGACTGACATTATTAACAAAAAACATTACTGATAATCACAATAAAATAAAATATAATAAAATAAATGCGTGTACCTATGAACTGACAAGTATTTCCAATGCTGTCAGGATATTCCTTGCCAATGTATGCCAATGTTTTCCCTATTAGTTTGTCGGGATCCCTCAAATCAAAATGATCGTCAAAGTAGTGCTTGGGAATCCACAAAACTCTCTTCCAGACCTGAAATGAAAACCATTTGGTACAATATGTCAACTAAGAACAGGCATGTTAGGTTTAGGTTAGGTGTGCGAGTAGACTAATTTGGATTTGAGTCGAATTCCACTAAAATCATCATTACCAGTACTATGAAACATTTGAATAATTTAAAAAAAAACAATTTTTTTCAATCGTCGCACAATTTCATACATAAGACGCTCACAGAGTCTTGCTAATTTTCGACAGCAATGCTACTGTCATCATCAGGCACTTCAAAGGACAAATTAGGATCCTGGTCACATTCTTGCTGTTTGCCAGAATTTGAATTTGTCAGAACACGTAGCCTCCTGTATTTACAAGGTAGTGAACCATTCATGCTGTCTTTAGAAGGTAGTGGGCCCTTTCTGCTGCTACTAGCTCTCCAACACCGCGCTAACTGCTCACTCACGTCCCTCCCCACAAGGTGTCTCACATTTGGGTAAGATGGGCCCTGAATATTCATACGTTGGAATTCATTCTGCTCATGGTGTTGTATAGCAATAGATTCCAGACACCTTAGATGGCTGTCGCGTGCAGAGTTTGAGCGGATGAGCGTTGTGGCTTTCTCCCAGTCAATCTCATGCTCAGTGGCAGCACAGTGGAGGTGGAGCGCAATGCCATTATCCTGCACTCCTCTCCTGACATTGTCCATATAATCGCCGAAAATCGCCAAAATGATTTTGCAACATCTGGATTCGATGGTACTGGCGGGAAGCTGGGAGTGAGAATTTGGAAGCGTTTTGTACATGTCTTTGCTGTGTTGAAGAAAAATTCATTGGCGAAGGTGCTGGAGAAAGTCAACAACTGGCGTAGCGATTTATCCTTCACAGTGGAAGAAGAAGTCAAGGGTGAACTCCCCTTTCTTGACATTCTGGTGAAGAGAGTTGAAGGGACGAAGAGAGTAGAGTATCAGCCATACAAGAAACCGATGGCTACGAAGAGGGGAGTACCATACAACTCAGGCCACCCAAGTGAACAACTGAACGCAATTGCACAGAACGAATTTGTGAGGCTAATCCGTAACTCGACGAATTTTTTTGGAAGTAGCAGGTTCACACCTATATGAGGCAAAAGGCAAGTTTCTTCAACTGGGCTACCCAGCCGGACTGCTGAATAGAATGAAGAAAAAGGCTATTTGTATTGTTGCGACAGAGAGGAAGAATGCCGATAGAGTACGTGTGAAGGAGAGTGTTTCATAGTCCGATTGTAAGCCTTACCTACCTGGAGGGTTTGAGTGGCCCGATACGTGAAATCTTGTGTCGTAGTGGCTTTAAAACCAACCTGCGGAATGTAAAAGGACTAAGAAAACGTTTAGGAAAGAAAGTGCCTCCAGTTGCTGTTGAAGTGGAACGGGTGACTCAGAAGACAAAGAATGACGCTTTGATGGGAAATGTGACTGATACTAAGGAAGGTGTGTACAGAGTACCGTGCAAGGGATGCAGTGCAGTGTATGTCGGAGAGACGAGGAGAGGCGTGAGAACGAGATTGGGACAGCATATGGATAATGTCAGGAGAGGAGTGCAGGATAATGGCATTGCGCTCCACTGTGCTGCCACTGAGCACGAGATTGACTGGGAGAAAACCATGACGCTCATCCGCTCAAACTCTGCACGCGACAGCCATCTAAGGTGCCTGGAATCCATTGCTATACAACACCATGAGCAAAATGGATTCCAACTTATGAATATTCAGGGCCCTTCTTACCCAAATGTGAGACACCTTGTGGGGAGGGACGTGAGTAAGCAGTTAGCGCAGTGTTGGAGAGCTAGTAGCAGCAGGAAGGGCCCACTATCTTCTAAAGACAGCATGAATGGTCCACTACCTTGTAAATACAGGAGGCTACGTGTTCTGACAAATTCAAATTCTGGCAAACAGCGAGAATGTAACCAGGATCCTAATTTTTCCTTTGAAGTGTTTGATGATGACAGTAGCATTGCTGTCGAAAATTAGCAAGACTCTGTGTCTTATGTATGAAATTGTGCGATGATTGAAGAAGAGTCGAATTCAGCCGAGTCAAGCCAATTTTACAACTGAAGAGTCTAGCATCGAGCCAAGTTTGAATGTTAGTTGAACACAGTTTGCCTGCAAGTGTCTTTTTAATTTGTTCAGCTAAGAACAAGTAAGTTGTTGTTTAGTGGATTGTGCGCGCCAATGTGTACAAATGGCTTCCTAGTTTTAAGAATGTAACTTAAACCCTATTTTGTTTTTAATTTACACCACCATAAAGCTATCATCAAGAAGATTAATTTCATATGCAGAATTTCAAATTTGGTCAAAACCAGCTTAATTATCACATTTTCTCCGGATTTAAGTTTCTACGTGTGGATGCGAGCAATGGGCAGTGCGAGAGTAAAAGTTGCAAACTCAATTGAAATTTTCGAATATCACTGAACCCTAGTTGAGGTGCAAACAACATAATATGGGTCAAATTATTCAGAGATAAAGGGGTAGGGCAAATTCAGTGGCTGGCACAACGATTGAGGGAGGGGGTAGCATGGGGCAGGGACAGAAAAGGTATTACGGTACTGTGTCCTTTTACTAAGATTTGTGTCTGCCCTTTCAGTACAGTATTATTACGAACATAAGACGAGTTGCATTTTTGGGCTCGCTATATTCCAAAGAAACATAGCTGTGATTATGACTGGTAACTAACGAAGCTTTCATAAGGTTATGCTAAGGTCACTATTACATTCACTAGTTGGTGTACTACAGTAGTAAATTCACTCTATACCAGTGGTTTCAAAGCCCAACATTTTTAATAACCTCGATTTTTGGAGTGCTTAGTGAAGCAATTAAAATATATTTCATATTTTGATAAATAATTCAAAAACTATAGTTTGTTCCACATTATGTTTTCAGAAAACTGACTGTATGATGCTACGTTTCCTTGCACTACGATTCTAAAGCATGTAAATATCACACGAGTAGAGTCTACACAGTTACTGTTACAGTCTACGAGTGGGATATTTACATGTTTTTTTGTACTCGTAGCGGCAGGAAACGTGGCGTCATACACTCAGTTTTCTGAAAGCATAATGTGGAACAAACTATATCCGAGACATTGGATTACTTACGGGATAACTCTTGAAAAAATAATTTGATACAGTTTGTTGAAACCGTATTCGTTTCGCCCTTGTCAAAACGATTTGACGATGTTCTGTCCGTGACGACTGAGCGAGTGTGGGAGGCTACGGTAAGATTCACCGATGAGGCCGCCATACAGTGTTGTCATTTCGCATTCGATCACTTATTCGACGACCAAATTATCTACCATTAATAATGGAATTGACGATATTTCGAAGTTATTTACATGCTACGTTTTCAGGAACGTTCGTGAAACGCTACAGAACATAATCAGTGACTTAATTGCAAGAATAGGCTGGAAAAGAACCCGAGAATTCATTCTCACTGCATTAAGCCTAACCATTGGACAATAAACATGACAATAGCTTACAAAATTTACCTAAAAAATTAAACTTCCACCAGAGAACTTGTTTTCGCCGGAGAATCTAAGTTCTCAGAGTAGAATACGACGAAATTGTGTTACACATGGGATGCGTGCCTTGACCACGGCATATTTGAACTCCAACTTTGCATCTCATTACACTTACTTTTATACAAAAACGTATGTCACTTCCGGTATCTTCTCCGCTGTCTATAACTTTTTGCGGCTGGAGAACCCCAGCACCAGGGAGATGGGCGGGGAATCCGAATGACGGAGACCGGGATGATGCTTCAGAGGGCGAAGTGGGTTGTGTAAACGCGGTCTCGTATCAGACGTTCGTGGTGAGGACACCTCAACACCACCGAAGAAAGAAACCTGAGGGCAGTATTCTTCCACACCAGAAGAACATCGTCTATATGGCGATTTCGATTTAAAACTGTGAATATTGCATATTGTTCTCTTGGGCATAAAGCCAAAACACCACCAGCTTAGTTATGTTTTAGATGAAAAACACACGATATTTTTTATTTGCAACAGGTGACGACTTTGTTTATTCATGAAAAATGTCCGACGTTCAAACCACTTGTCCATTTCTACAAATAACTTGTAAAACTAACCTAACCTGCGATATAGCCTATTGAAACTAGCTGGTATATTTAATCTTTTGATTTTTGCACTTAATGCACTTTGGTAAACTTAACTTCTTGCATGAACCCTACCGGAGCTCGAACTTGTATGTTTGTATATTTTTACGGACCCAGTGTTTATTTTTATGTTTATTTTTTATAGCATCTCCATCCAAACTCCGACCGTAGCAAACCTCTAAAAACGTAAACAACCAACCTTCCTTCGATAAAAATCATGCTTTGTAAATAGCAATCCGTTTCCCAAAGTCCAATGT
>JAHWFP010012113.1:0-16308 GCA_023313725.1 Lithobius niger | reverse complement strand
CCAATGTTTATCCTGAGCTAACACTTCGTTCCCCCCCCCCTCCCTCCTTCAATAGTTGCGATACGTAATATCGTAGTTTTATTTTTATAGGCCTAAAAATTCACGTTGTTATGAGTTTAAAACTCACTTGCACTTCAAAAGCCAGGCCTCTAAC
Source organism: Lithobius niger (assembly GCA_023313725.1). NCBI lineage: Eukaryota > Metazoa > Arthropoda > Chilopoda > Lithobiomorpha > Lithobiidae > Lithobius > Lithobius niger. The sequence continues at coordinate 16,154 of JAHWFP010012113.1, read as the reverse complement.
GTTTCCAAGTCGGCAATTCCTTTTGTCAATGCAGCCTCCGCAATTCCCTATCCACTCAGAGCGCTCAGCTACCCTGCCCGTCCGCACCGTCATGCCAACTTCCGGTAGTGACAGCTTGGCCGGTTTTGGTCAGTCTCTCCTCCTCCAAGTGTCCACCTCTTCCCCACTCACCCCCTCCGTCGCTCTCCTACAGGTCCGCGCTAACCCTCTACCTGCCTGCCAAGCAGAAGGCATAAAAACCCAGACACAGTAGCGTTTCGTTAGTACAGCTCAGGAATCTCAAAGCTAGAGGTAGCTACGCCGGTCGGGAGTGGAGATGCCGCGGTCCGATTGTTGCCATGCCGGGCAAAGGCAGTTGGTTCGTATGTAACTTAGCTTAACTTAGAAGTTTATTTTTTGGACTTACACGTCAAAACTTACAGTCTAATTTAACCTAAACCTTGTAGCTTTGAATGTAACTTTATGGTGCGTCAAGCCAAACGGCATTTCGGACGTGGGCGGCCATAACTTAAGGGTTCACGGTCCCTTACTAAAAACCAGCTTTATTTTCATCGTTTCTTTAAACGCAGTTTAATGTAAACAAAGGACGGTTTGATCTTCGTGGGTGTTCCATCGATTATTCGCTCCGGACGAACTTTATATGTAGATGAGGCTTCTATAATTTAAGGAGTTGACTTATCAACAGCAACTCTGGGAGGTTTAATGCTTTGCTGTTACACGTAGAAAAATAACTGTAAAACAGGTCTACTATTATAAGTCAGCCGAGGCTGTTTGTAATTTAGAGGGCTCATTTGAGAAATCCCCGTTTCCTACAACTCACTGTTTCTAATTTGAAATTGTTTTTGTTTGAACTAAATCCAAGTTCATGTGTGTGAATTTAATGTAAAATTCATGAACTGTTTTTAACCTAAAAACCAAGTTGTAAATTTACCAAATGTAAAGTGCGGTCATTTTAACATGTTTGTTTAAAATAAAAACCAGGAGTTTTAAACGTCCGACGGTTTATTCGTTCGTTGTTCGCTAGAAGTTAGTATTTAAGATAATTGTCTTCAAATTTAACTTAGCTAGCCTATTCCCACCTTGGTGGCAGTGTTACCCACTATTTATTCACTAGTTAGGTCTTAGATTAGGACTTCAATGCTCCATTCCCTACATCGGGACAGTAGCAGTTGTGCTGTTTAACCCGAAAAAGTACGCGAAAGCTACAGAGTGAAAGATAGTCAGATCCAGTTACACCAGGCGACCGGCGATGTTACAAGCACCTACTCCGTCGTAGCATCCGCCGTTACAAATGGTGGCAGTGGTGGGATGAACAGGTGCTGTTCTTACAAGCGTTTCCCCCCTGCCATGCTACTATGCCATTTGTGTTGAACAATCCTTCAACAAAGATGTCCGTGACTCCAACACTATAGTCACAGAAGCAGATGTCAGCATTGCCGCTAAAATCAATGCAAAAACCGATGTTCGACGACAACAACAGTGCAAATCACGAGCTTCAGCAACAAAGCTAGTTCCGGAGCCGAGAAGAAAGTATAGTCCCCCCCCCCCCTGTCTTGGAAATCAACCAGCCGTGGACCATCAACTGCGAGGAGGATTTCACCATTTATGGAAAGGAAGCTCCGTCGCAGTATTCAGTGGACCTTGGACAACGCCAACCATCGTTCCAGTGGAGTAGACCTCAACCAGACGTCATACTACCGTAGAAGTGTACAAGCCATTCATTCATCAGGTGGGAAGTTTGGATCGGACTTGACAGACCGCACAGCGATTGTGTATGGGGTAAGTGTGCATAAGATATGCTTAAGACCGCCAAGCCGAGTGTTGTAGTGAAGAGCCTTTAGGTATTTTAATTATTTATACGCCTGAGTGCTAGGGGTCTAAAATAAGTGTATTTCTTGCTAAAACCCACCGAAGTTGGGAGAGAAGTGTTTTTAGTAACTCGCTCTGCTCAATTTAAAGTAAAAGTAATTTGCGGCTGCATTTTAATGAAGTTTCATTTATAAGAGTTCTATTTTGAAGCTTAAAGTTAAAAATGTCCAACATGGATGATTTTGAAGAAGTCATTGAAGACATTCATTATAAAGACCTTAAAAAGGCCTGTTTGACATTAGGCCTAACCGTATCTGAAACCAGACACGAATCCGTGACTATTTTGAAAAATGCCGTCGAGGAAGAAAAAATTTCCGTAGACGATCTCTCTGACGAACTAGCTTCGGCTATAGAAAAAAGAGAAGCTACTATTCTGCACAAAAAAGAACTAGCAGCCAAAGAGCACGAGCTCACGCTTAAAACCGAAGAATTAAGGTTAAAAGCCGTCGAATTAGCCACTGCAGACAAACGCATGGCTCACGAATTAGCATTACGGGACCAAGAGGCCCAAATAAGGGATAGAGACGCTCAATTAAAGGAGCAAGAAGCACAAATTAGCGAACGCGCTAGTGCTCGTGAATTATTAAAGTTGGATAATCAGATCGAACTAGCAAGCCTAACGGCTGCAAATCTTAATGGTAGTTCAAACTCTAGTAGTAGTACCGTAACCCCTCCTAACCCCAGTGTCCCTGTCAACAAACCTGGTAAAATTGCTGACGCGGTCAGACTTGTAAATAAGTGGACTTCCGAATCGGAAATTAATAGTTTTTTTAAAATATTTGAGAAAACTATGGAGACGCAAAGAATTGATAAAACAGAATGGGTCGTCGGACTCCAACCTCTCTTAGGAGAAATTTTGATTAAAGTATGTGATCAAATGTCAATTGTAGAGATGCATGATTATGAATTAGTCAAAATCAGGTTACTCGAAAGGCTTGTCCAAACTAAGGAAGCCGTACAAGCTCAGTTTCGTTCACTTGAACGTGGCCCCGAATAATTGTTCCACGAACATGCGTTCGCACTCGAAACCCTATTTTCAAGATGGGTGTCCCTAGCTGAAGTAAATAGCAGCTATGACAAGTTAGCTAATTTAGTCTTACTTGAACAATTTACCAAATCATGTCCCATTGTTTTACGCAAGTGGTTACCGGACCAGATAAAAACTGGAACGTTACATGAAGCAGCCAAACTCTGTGACGAGTATACAACCAGAAATAAACAAATTTCTGCCGACATGGCCCTTAAAACAGGGAAGGCACAACCTAGTGCGTCGTCGTCTGGACAAGCTTCAAAAGCTTCCTCCAATTTTCGAAGTGGCTACCGAACCTCTTCCACTGCAGCTAAACCCGCTGGTACTGCAGCATCTTCTGCCGCTTCGAGTAAAAGAGACTCGGCCAGCAGCAACTACTCCAACCGTGAGTTTGACAGGCCTAGAAAGCCTAGGTTTGAAGGTGTTTGTTTTTTTTGTAACAAAAGCGGTCACAAGAAATCCGAGTGTCGTTTTCGTATTGCTCAAGAGGCAAACCCAGCCTCTAATGCTGAGTGTAACTTTGTTAGTAATAATCCTCCCGAAATGGTTCTTTCTAAACACATTCACGAATGGACTGTGAATGGCTCGAAATGTCTGGTCTTAAGAGACACAGGCTCGACACACGATGTCATTGCTAGGCAGTTCACGGGTGAATACACCCATTGCCACAACGCTTTCTCAGAGCAGAAGACAGCTCACGCAATTGCCGTGATTGAAGTTGAAACTCCGTATGGTAAAATCCAATCGGAAGCCCTCGTTTCAGACCACGTGGGTCCCCATTTTCAGATGCTTTTGGATGTGCCCTCTCAAACAGTGTTAGAAGAAAAAGGTTTAAAGGCCCTGCCCCCTTACTCTAACGCTATCACTCGTTCCCAAACACGTATGGAACAACAACTCCCGATATCTAAACCCAAATATCGTGAGATCGAATCTGAGAGTGAAGACGACTCAGATAGTGATTCTATTTCTAGTGTAGTTTCCCCTTCCCAGGAAGGTTTTGTTTCTCCTAAGGTAGATAGCTTAGATTCAGCTATTTTAGGACCACAGTCAGATCAGTTTACTAAATTACTGAGTGTTGACAAACCCGAATTTGCCAAGTTGCAGTTAGACTGCCCAACTTTAAAACCATGCTGGCAAACTGTTGAGCTCCCGCTGGACCAGCAGGATGAAAACAAACAGTTTTTCATCGAGAAAGGATTGCTTTTCTGTAAGCCCTTTCGGCCTTTAGAAAGACCGTTAATCAAGAAACAGCTAGTGCTTCCTAAAGAATGTAGAGATTTAGTCATAAACACCGCACATGCTAATGCATGGGCTGGGCATCTAGGCCGATCCAAAACAAAGGATAGAGTGTTGACTAACTTTTACTGGCCACATTGTTTTACCGACATTGACAATTTTGTATCCACATGTTTAACCTGCCAGAAAAATGGTAAATCTGGACAGAAGTTTGTTGCCCCCATGGTGCTAGTGCCCATGGATGATGAGCCGTTCAACAGATACGTAATCGATATCGTCGGCCCCATCAAGCCTGCTAGTAAGGCTGGTTATAAGTATATCTTGTCTTTACTTGACCCGGCAACAAAGTTTCCCGAGGCCGTGCCCCTTAAAGAGGCCAACAGCCAGAGCGTTGTAGATGCTCTCCTCCTTGTATTTTCTAGGTTAGGCTTTCCAGCCGAGCTCCAAAGCGACTTAGGCTCTTGTTTCATCTCGGAACTTACAACTCTTTTCTTAGAAAAGTGCGGTATAAAGTGTGTTAACTCCAGTGTAAACCACCCGCAATCTAACAGCGTGGAACGTTTCCACAGGACGCTCAAAGTGGTGCTGGGAGCTGTCTGTTATGAGCATCCCCACGATTGGGAGAGGTGCCTGCCAGGAGCAATGTTTGCTCTGAGAACTGCTCCACGAGAGCACTGGCTTCACTCTAGCAGAAATGGTCTACGGACGCAACTTCAAAGGCCCACTGGAGTTGGTGAAAAGCCATTGGATAGAACCAGACATTCATCCGTCTGTTTTGGAATACATCTTGGACTTGCTCCAGAGATTTCAGTATTCTCGTGAACTCTCTTAGGAGACACAAAATACCGGCAACCGGCGTTTACAGTGGTTTGAAAACGACATAACTTCATAAAAACACACACAACCACCAGGCAGAAATACACACACAAGTTCCTTTGAATTTTCGGTGAATTCCACCCCGTTCACCTTCTTCAAAAAAAATAAAAAAAAAAAAAAAATAATAATAAATTCTTAGGAGAATATCACTAAAAACCAAATGAAAAATAAATCCTATTATGACATCAAGGCAGTTGAACGTAAGTTCAAAGTTGCTGATAAGATCCTAGTCCTTAAACCAGCACGAACCAATAAGTTAGATATTTATTGGGATGGACCCTGTGAAGTTTTGAAGCGATTGTCAGATACCAATTATCTTGTAAAAAAAATCGTTTGGTTTACAAAAGATAACCATTTATCATGTCAACCTTCTCAAGCCCTACCTGCCTAGGGAGGGATCAAGTAATCATTATTACAATGACGAACGTGAGCTTCCTCACACCGACCATGTTTGGACAGGTCAGCCTGCTGATGGCCACCTTACTGCTAAGGCCGCCATGAGTTTTTCAAAAAGACAGGCAACTTAACTGAGTTGCAGAACTGAGTTGCAGACCTCCTTGAGGTATTCGAAAAAGTAGACGGTGTTTTTTTCTACTTTACCAGGACGCACTGATCTTGTCACACACAACGTTGAATTAGTCGATTCCAAAGTCAAACCCTGTAAGTATTATCGCCACGCGAAATTCGAAAGGGATTTGATCGTAACTGAAATCAAGCGTATGCTTGACTTGGGCTTAATCGTTGAAACCGATTCCCCACATGGAGCACCCATGATCATAGTACAAAAAGAAGACGCTAGCCCACGTCCAGTAGCTGACTATAGAGAGCTAAACAACAACACAGTCACAAAAGACTACTCCATTCCCAACATTGAGGAATGCATTGAACGTGCAGCTAAGTGGAAGTACATTTCCATTTTCGATCTCAACCATGGATTTTGGCAAGTGCACTTGACGCCACAGGCATCAATGGCCGCCACCATCACAACTCCCATTGGGAAGTTTGCTCCCCTCATGATGAACATGGGGATGAAAAACGCCCCATTCTGCTTCGAGAAGCTCATGGACAATGTCACCCGTGGCATGGAAGAGTATGTCACACCCTACCAAGACGACACTGCTGTAGGGGCCGAAACATTGCCACAGCATCTAGAAAACATTCACAATTTCCTCTCTGCTGTCAAGAAGGCCGGAATAACTGTTAACGCAAAAAAATCGCAGATCGCTTGCAGCAAAGCTACTTTCCTTGGCCATGAAGTTGGCAATGGATCTCGTACACCCTCTGAGGTGAAGGTCTTGGCCGTGCAAAAATTCGCACGACCACAAACTAAGAAAGATGTCCGTTCCTTTCTCGGTTTGGTAGGATATTATCAAAGGTATATCCCTCACTATTCTGAAATTTATGCCTGTCTCACAGACTCCTTGAAAAAGGATGCACCCGATCCCGTCATTTGGGATGAATCAAAGCAAGCTGCTTTTGATACATTGAAAAACTCTTTAGTGACCTTTCCTGTCCTGAGAGCCCCCGACTTCACACAACAATTTATTTTGCAGTGTGATTGTTCCGACCGTGGTATGGGTTGTGTTTTGTCACAAGTGTTTGGAGAAGATGAACACCCCCGTCTTTACGTTTCACGTAAACTGACAGCACGTGAGCAAAATTATGGTACGACAGAAAAAGAATGCGCGTGTTTGATCTGGTCCGTTGCTAAGTTGTGTCCCTACATCTATGGAACAAAATTTGTCACAGAATCAGATCACAACCCGTTGCACTGGCTCAAGCAAATGTCTGGAAAAAATCCCAGATTGCTTAGGTGGAGCCTAACCCTACAAGATTACGACTACACAGTTAGATAAAAACCTGGAAAGTTACACGGAAACGCTGACACTCTCAGCAGGTATTTTGTTTAAACATCAAATTGACTGGAAATTAAATTTTATCTTTAAAATTTTGTTAAGTGGTATATTGAAAGTGCAACCACACCAAAAGGAACTTTCAGCTATTTCCCGTTTCGGAACTCTACACCTAAATTTTAAGTGCCTATGTTTTACTCTTTTTGTCACTATCAACGTCTCCCTCTGTGGGAGAATATTGTCAAAGACTGTAACGACACTAATTAAATATTCATTAGGAATATTCTACGGGGGTTGCAACTTGTTCCCGGTTGGCCCTTCTTAAGGTTTTTACGAAACATTTTTCCTTCAAAAAATGTGTCTGTCTCACCTCTGAGTGCAAAAGGTCAACTCTGTCGTTAAAGGGTTGTTGCGTTATTATCCATAAAACCTCCCAGTGTTGTATAATATGTTTAAGTTATGGGTACCATCTCTAAACCCTTCAGTGTAAAATTTTCCTATGTAAAACAAGTTGTTTGGTAACCTTAAACCACTCCAGTGGTAGTCTGTTAACTTTAAATAGGGCTGATAGTTGCATATGCGCTTATAGTACCCTCTATTCCGATCCTTATCGCAAGCTAGGTCCTGAGGAGTGTGCCCAGGGGTCTTTTTTCAAGGTTTTCCCAGATAAAAAAAATAACTTTCTGTGCACGGCGGACTGGTTAGCGCATTAAATGTTGCGATTATCTCATTTGAATTAACAGCTATAAAAACCTTTAAACTGTAACTCTTTATGGTCAAAATTAGTGTTTTTATTTATATAAACTTTCTTTTGCTCCAATTTTCTTTGTGGCCTGTACGAATTTCCTGCAACAAGCAGCGCGGACAGCACCAAGTTAATTTTTGCAAATAGTGTCCCTTTAAACTTGTAATTTTTATTTACAAAAAAAAAAACATATCTTGAGCCACAAAAACGTCAGTCCCCCAAAAATATAAAATGGCAATTTTTATTTTTTGTGAACAGTGTATTCTTATAACTTGTGGTGATGTATTTCACGGGAGGTGTATTCCTCAGAAGGTGTATTCCTTGGTGCATTAATTTATGCAATTTATTTACATGGCTTGGCAGTCTTGTTCTTTGGCATGTCTTGTGTGCACTGACCTTTTCTGTTGTATCTTTTATTTGGAGTTCAAGAGGAACCCCAAATAAAGTCCTCCGTGTGGGGGCGTGTAAACGCGGTCTCGTATCAGACGCTCGTGGTGAGGACACCTCAACACCACCGAAGAAAAAAAACCTGAGGGCAGTATTCTTCCACACCAGAAGAACATCGTCTATATGGCGATTTCGATTTAAAAATGTAAATATTGTATATTGTTCTCTTGGGCATAAGGCCGAAACACCACCAGCTTAGTTATGTTTTAGATGAAAAACACACGATACTTTTTATTTGTAACAGGTGACGACTTTGTTTATTCATGAAAAATGTCCGACGTTCAAACCACTTGTCCATTTCTACAAATAACTTGTAAAACTAACCTAACCTGCGATATAGCCTATTGAAACTAGCTGGTATATTTAATCTTTTGATTTTTGCACTTAATGCACTTTGGTAACCTTAACTTCTTGCCATGAACCCTACCGGAGCTCGACCTTTTATGTTTGTATATTTTTACGGACCCAGTGTTTATTTTTATGTTTATTTTTTATAGCATCTCCATCCAAACTCCGACCGTAGCAAACCTCTAAAAACGTAAACAACCAACCTTCCTTCGAAAAAAATCATGCTGTGTAAATAGCAATCCGTTTCCCAAAGTCCAATGTTTATCCTGAGCTAACACTTCGTCCCCCCCCCCTCCTTCAATAGTTGCGATACGTAATATCGTAGTTTTATTTTTATAGGCCTACAAATTCACGTTGTTATGAATTTAAAACTCACTTGCCAGGCCTCTAAAGCCAGGCCTCTAACGTTTCCAAGTCGGCAATTCCTTTTGTCAATGCAGCCTCCGCAATTCCCCATCCACTCAGAGCGCTCAGCTACCCTGCTCGTCCGTACCGTCATGCCAACTTCCGGTAGTGACAGCTTGGCCGGTTTTGGTCAGTCTCTCCTCCTCCAAGTGTCCACCTCTTCCCCACTCACCCCCTCCGTTGCTCTCCTACAAGTCCGCGCTAACCCTCTACCTGCCTGCCAAGCAGAAGGCATAAAAACCCAGACACAGTAGAGTTTCGTTAGCACAGCTCAGGAATCTCAAAGCTAGATGTAGCTACGCAGGTCGGGAGTGGAGATGCCGCGGTCCGATTGTTGCCATGCCGGGCAAAGGTAGTTGGTTCGTATGTAACTAAGCTTAACTTTGAAGTTTATTTTTTGGACTTACACGTCAAAATTTATAGTCTAATTTAACCTAAACCTTGTAGCTTTGAATGTAACTTTATGGAGCGTCAAGCCAAACGGCATATCGGACGTTGGCGGCCATAACTTAAGGGTTCACGGTCCCTTACTAAAAACCAGCTTTATTTTCATCGTTTCTTTAAACGCAGTTTAATGTAAACAAAGGACGGTTTGATCTTCGTGGGTGTTCCATCGATTATTCGCTCCGGACGAACTTTATATGTAGCTGAGGCTTCTATAAATTAAGGAGTTGACTTATCAACAGCAACTCTGGGCGGTTTAACGCTTTGCTGTTACACATAGTAAAATAACTGTAAAACAGGTCTACTATTATAAGTCAGCCGAGGCTGTTTGTAATTTAGAGGGCTCTTTTGCGAAATCCCCGTTGCCTACAACTCACTGTTTCTAATTTGAAATTGTTTTTGTTTGAACTAAATCCAAGTTCACGTGTGCGAATTTAATGTAAAATTCATGAACTGTTTTTAACCTAAAAACCAAGTTGTAAATTTACCAAATGTAAAGTGTGGTCATTTTAACATGTTTGTTTAAAATAAAAATCAGGAGTTTTAAACGTCCGACGGTTTATTCGTTCGTTGTTCGCTAGAAGTTAGTATTTAAGATAATTCTCTTCAAACTTAACTTAGCTAGCCTATTCCCACCTTGGTGGCAGCGTTACCCACTATTTATTCACTAGTTAGGTCTTAGATTAGGACTTCAATGCTCCATTCCCTACATCGGGACAGTAGCAGTTGTGCTGTTTAACCCAAAAAAGTACGCGAAAGCAACACAGAGTGAAAGATCCGCCGTTACAGTTGATGGTGACGCATGTGTCGGCCAATTGAGTTTGACAGCTGGTGTCGTGGTTTGATTTTGTTGAAAAAAAATCAAAGTGAGAAGCTGACGCAGTGACGGATTAAGCCAAATCAGGTACTTGCGCTTATCTTGGGGCTTGTGGTGGGGCAGTTGGTCGGTTAGCCGGTGTTGAGGTGGGTAAGTGGCAGAGCTTGATAATCGACGAAAGCCAGGTGGTAGTATATGGAGGGCGAAGTGGTAGATGGGGGATGACCGGTGGCTGTGTCCGAGATGGTGGAGGTGATGGGGTAAGGATGGCGGTCAGATGACAAGCCAGGGTTGATCGGCGGAAAACCAGTTACGGGATGCCGTCGATGGAAGAAAATGACGGAGTTGTCCCAGATCTGGCCATGAATAAAGATAGCATTCGGTTGATCAGGCGAAGGCGAAGTGAAGCAAACCGAAGAAACGTACATAATGACAGATTAAGCCTAATCTAGGAACCAGTGTTGTGTTAAGTAATCTAGAGAAAATCCCTTTGTTGGTAATGAAGAGGCTTGAGCTTGAAGCCATGAGAAGATGCCATGAGATGAAAATCAAACGCAACAACAGAATAAGTCGAATCTGAGATTTGCGTTGTCACCGATGAAAGGTGGTTCTGAAGGCAGGCACGAAGCGGCAACGGTGAGTCGATTGGCTGGTAGCATGATTAATAAATGGTATTAGATCATCCCACCATAAGAGCCGAGGTGGTTGCTGCTGGGGCAAAGTGGGTGACGGACGACGGCAGGTCGTGACGTCCGAGGTCAGATGAGGTGCCGAAGAGAAGTCCAATGATGTAAGACGTGATACTTGGGCGAAGATGACTTAGATGTTTTTCCGGATTTCGTTGCATATCGAGAACCGGCGTGAGATATGGGTGACAGCAAGGTGGGGGCAAAGCCAACAGAGACAGTAGCGGCGGCAAATTTCTCTGGTCTTCTGGTCTGGAGACGAAGGTGATGGCGAAGGGGAAGTCTAGAGCAGGCCATTATGTCCAGATTAGGAGGTAGGCTTGCAGAGAAAAGGAACCTTGTTCGGCGAAGGGTTAATCCCAAAAGTTAAGAGATCTTGCCATGGCGAAAACAGTCAACAGGAGGCGAAGAGAGAGAAGAGAAGGCGAAGGTGGCGGAAGAAGCGAACAGTGGCCGTACACGGTGCACGCTGGAGGAAAAAAAACATGGCAACCGTCGGTGGGCTGGCCTTTTTATAGGAGGAGTGCGTAGTACATGCACATAGGGTTGCAGACCTGGGTGGATCTAATGCACTACGAAACCTCCAGAGAAGAAGCATCCTTTAGGAAGAGAATGTAAAAATTCACAGGTAATCTATGTTTCCGAACAGCAACTAGAAAAGACTTTTTAGTCGGATCACCTCAATGTGCTCAAAAAATAACCAAATCTCAACCGACATACGACCGAAGCAGCTAGCACAAAAATCCGTTTGAAATCACTAATTTCTTGTTACAACTAACCAAACTAATCTTACTGGTTGTAGCAATGGTTAATAAATAATTTTACTGGGCGCAACTTTGAAAAATTGTGGAGTCCAATTAGCCTTGACCTACTATGTTGATGCCCAAAGCAGTATCCAAGACGGCGATGCATGCTAGTAAGGAATCATGGACGGTACCATCAGGTGGGAAACGCAGGTAAAGCATAATTACTTTAAATTATGGTTAACTGGGTATTTGAACATTAAGGGCGGCGTGCACCATGCGAGAGCAATCTACATCCAAAGTAACACCTACTTCTGAAGTAACTACTCTTAACATAGTTCAGAAGTAAAAGTGGAGAGATCATTGCAAATGTACTAAAGAAGTAGCTACTTCTGTAGTAAGGGAATTTACTCCTGAAGTAAATCAGTTTGTGAAGAAAATTGGAACGAACAGTTAATCCGAAGTGTTAACATTGACTTGTGTTTTATCATCGCCAACAAGTCAACACAGAGGAACCCTGGCAAGAATGTGGCCGAAAAAGAGAGATGTGTGTTGACAGAAATAATGAAAAATCGTTCTCTCAATCTACACACTCGCTAGAGTCGCGTCTAAGTTAGGCAACAAATATCACATCAGTTCAATTGTCGAAGACGTAGCGCGATGCCATAGCGTAAGTGTCTTATATCCTGAGCAGAGTTGGGCACATTTCAGATATAGAAGGGAGCAAAAAGTTTGGTCTGTTAACAATAATTAAAAACAACAATTAAGAATTATTGGTATTGTTATGTTCAATTCAATGCAAAGGCATATAACAATACCACAAATTTTGATTGTTGTATTTGATCATTGTTAGTAGACCAAACTTTTTCCTCCTCTCTGTAACTTAAGGGAAAATAATAATGCGGTACAAAAGCTTAAATTGTGGTAAATTAGAAAGCAATGACCCACCTGAAAAAATGACCACCTGAAAGCAATGACCCACCTGAAAGCAATGACCTGAAAGCACCTGAAAGCAATGACCCACCTGAAAGCCGCAGCTAAGCGGCTTTCAATGTGAAATTTGACCCTCAATAACGTTGCAAATGTGTTTCTAGTTACTAGTTTCTACTTCTAGTCCGCTCATCCTTATGTTAATTCCCATAGAGTGAATATTCACCGATACCGAGATAACGGGAAGGCTTCCAGCTATGAAATTGGACGAATGGCTGCAGTATGAAACGAACTGCATATCTTTTCTGGTTTACAGCCTTAGGGGTGTAATGGGAATGGCGTGGGAGGGCGCGTAAGTACGAAAGTATCATTGTTATAACCATTGTTAGTATTGTCGGCATCGTCTCTAATTGGACGGCCAAGGTTCGGATAATGACAACATGTATATTGATGTGCGTATCTAGACGTACGCTAGTGTGTCGTCACAAATCTAAGCAACGTTGCCAAAGAAATTGTGTCTAAGTAAAAATCACGAAAAACCAACAAAATGTCAAAATAAAGCCAAAAACTGGTATAGCGGCCACCAAGTTGAGAATAACTCGGCCTCACAAAGGAGTGATATGAAATTAAAATATTAGAAAAATTACCACTCAAGCTATTGTTGACGTGGAACATTATAACACATCTGCAAACTAGTTGAGTTGAGTCTAATACGGAATTTTTAAAACAGAACTGAAATCATATCAAAAACCAAAACTGTTAAAAGGGACCACCAAGTTCCGAATGGTTCGGCCCTTCAAAGGAGTGATATCAACACACCAAAACATTCACCAAGTTAATCGCCGATGGTAAATGAAAACTTGAACATTGCTACCGAAAGTAGCAATGTTCTAGTTTTCATTTAACCTTAGAACTATTCGTCGGTGCAATTAACTTGGCGAATGTTTTGGTGTGTTGATATCACTCCTTTGAAGGGCAGAACGATTCAGAACTCGGTGGCCCCTTTTATCAGTTTTGGTTTTTGATATGAATTCAACATCACTGTAGAAATCATACGATTCCCGTCTTGCGTGCACTGTATATGTGTGCGATGGTTTAACAATACAGCATCAGCTTCGACAATATTGTCGATGTATTCAATATCATCATGGACGGCGCACAATTTGAACCTACTACATAGAAGGAGTAAATTTCGGGGCTGTCCGTCCATTTATACTTCTGGAGTATAGTCCATGCTGTTAGTGCAAAAACATTTCAGTTCCGGCAACAAGCTGCATATTGCACATGGAAGCTGCTCACATGCTGTAGTTTACAAATCCGCCGGGAGACACTCCCGGAAGTGACGACTATAGCCGTAATGACATCATCAAAATGGCCCCCACGCGATGTACTAAATCTCTTCTATCTCCGGAACTAATTGATCAATGCGATCGTGTGACCTATTGTTGGAAAGATAATTTAATTTGCTAAAATAAATGCCTGAACAATATAAGCCATAAATCTGTTAGTTTTGGTTTAATCTGAAGAAAAACATAATATGATTGCTGTGCGATATACTATTCCCCAATTATCTCCGGAACTAATCTACGCCAGAAATTTATTAGTTTCTACGTAATTTGAAGGAAAGCACATTATGACATCCTCAAAATGGCAACCATGCAATATACTAAATCTCGTATATCTCCGGAACTAATATTGATCAATCTTATCTTGCGACCTATCGTTGGAAAGACAATTTAATCTTCTAAAGGAAATGCCTGAACAATGTATCCCATAAACAATTTAGTTTTTGTTTAATACGAATGAAAAGATAATGTGCATGTAATTATTGCGGCTTTATATGTGGCTCTTTTGGAAACGGTAAATTATTAAAGCTGTGTCGTATTGTTCACAGTGCATCTCTTGAGCAGTGATCTTCACAGCCACACAGTAGTGTACAAGAAAGTCATTGTTTAATACGACATCTCGTAATTCTGTTAGTACACTTCAAGTCTATAGAGGCTACGTTACCCCAGCAGTTGTCATCCATCCCAGAATATCAATTCAGCCGATTCTTGTTGCCTCCTCTTAAACGGTTGTCTGAACTGTCAAGCCATCACCCTGATTCTGATAACCTCATTCTGCAGATTATGATGGCCTGCGATGCTACCCTTGTGTGCGTACCTACTTTGTTTTATGTGCGATCCGCCGATGACTTTAGAATGCTGTCTGCCTTTCATGGTGTTGCAACAAAGGCTCAAACAAAGTTTTCATTCTAGCCACTACCTGCTAACTCACAACCAATCATTGAAATTACAGCCATTTCTATGTGCAGCTTTGTGATGGTTGATCGGCCTTAAACTGGTGTCCGTGAAGGATTGATCTTCTTAAGAACACTTATTATAATGTTCATGGCACGGCGAACCATGGATGAGGAATTCAATCATATCTTGGGAGCAGATTTGATGTGCATTTACCTTTCAAACCTTCATGGATGTTTTGACGGGAATGGAAGGCTACCCAGCATAACACTTTACCTTCGTGGTCTGCCTTGCTTCTGGTGGATTCTGACCAGTCCATCATTTCCACGGGTGTAAACCATGGTTTTTTTCCGACCATTGGTAAGGGTGCATCACATGAACATTTAGTCGCTTGAGGAACACTTATGGAGGACTCGGGCAAGCCTATTCTGATTTATTCTTTGATTGTCCTTGGTTGAGACTGGTTGTCACAGACATACCTTCTGGTGGGTGAAAGATGAGACATGCCTGTTCCATAGAATGAGTTCGCCGATGTACTGAAGGCTGTGTTATGTTCTATAGTATCAATTGCACCACAAGTGAATACATTATAGATAACAAAACGCAGAACAAAACCAACTTTAATTACAAATATAAGGTGGCAATAATAACGTAGATTTGTGTTTCTTCAAATTAAACAAAAGAGACTTACGGCATAGTTCTTTTGGCAAATTAAATTATACTAGCTGTACCCCCGGCGTAACATATGTCGGTCTAGCCGGTACTTGAGTGAAATACTGTACTGGGTAGAATGGAATGAATAGGGTGCTGACTGCCCTCCTGTCTCCTTCTTCGATTCCCGCATGTGTGAACATGAAATGAAAACATATGGTCTACCCTCCCCTCTTCGAGCCCCCATCCCCCTCCCTCTCCCTCACATTCCCCATTGTGGTAAGATACCCACCTGTAGCCCCGATACTTCTCTGTCCCCTCCAGCGTCCCCTGCCCTGCTACCCCATGTATTCTCCCATTGTATGGTTTGAAACCGTACTCCCACTCCTCCTCCCCGTCTCTTGGAATCCATGATGTTTTGTTTTCTTAAGGAAGTAAATAACTTTTTCACTGGAGGTCAACGCAGTGTTACTCAACCAACTTTGAAACTTTTCAACTCGGCTCTAATAGTCAGCATTATTGAAGCAATAGTGTTTGTTTCTAATTGTTAGAGCGCATATCCGTTCTCATTGTCGGCCGCCCGCCCTTTTTCTCTGCTACCGTGGCGAGAATGAGCCCACTCGCCATCTTGCTGATTGTTGAAGCTTCGTTTGTTCGCCTCACCGGGTGTGGTTAACGCTCGCTAAAACCCTTTGAACCCTCACCGCTCAGCGACGCAGCGTTTCGTCTAGGCTCGAGGGGTCTTTCTTGTTCCCAGCACCTTGTACTCGTTGCTTCCGGTGCGGTGATTGGGCAATGGTCAATAGGATAGTTGGGCACTTGTTTTGGTACTGG